>SSNP01000177.1:200422-274514 GCA_006937955.1 Pachypanchax playfairii | reverse complement strand
GGGGGGGGGGGGGGGGGGGGGTACACGTCCAGCAGACATAATGCGAGTGTTTTGAGCGTGATCACGCCCCACTGGCGGGGAGGAGAGACGCGGCATCAGGTTTCAGATGCTGAACTCTCAGCCCGCATGCGGTTGAACTCTGGAGCTGTCCGTTCAGCACCACGCAGCTTCCTGCTGCCTGGCGCAGCCCGCCACTCATCATCACCTTCCTGCTCCAAACCAACACAATGTGGCAGATCTAAAAGGAAACCATGTGTCTGTTCATCAGCAAGTCTGTAAAGTTCTGTTAGGAATATTCACAAAACTAAAATAAAATCCAGTCTCGAGCGTCCTGCAGTGCGCAGCGGTGCAACATGTTGCTTACAAACTTTATCTAAAGACGTGAGCGTGAATTGTTCTGCTTTACAGACGGAATGTACATGAAACTACTTGCTGCTTAATGTTTTATAGACTCTGACGTTCCCGTGTTATGATTAACCGCTTCCAGCGTCCCACTGTCAAGCTGCAGGCCTGATGTTTACACACGGTCGCTCACACAGATTCTGTAAAGACACGGAGGCTTACCTATAGTGGTGATTACAGTAATGGCAAAGTAAAATGACCCCGCGAATTTCCACTGCACCCCGGCTCTGTGGGGCTCCGCTTCCATGATGATGCTCTCCAGTTTGCGGTAATCATCCTCGCTGATGTTATATTTCCCCTGGAGCCGCTTCTCCTCCGCTTCCAGCTGCTCTTTTTCACGCATCTCGAAGTCAGACTCCAGGGCGTCAAAGACAGCGGCCCCCACGAGCAGGTATGTGAACGTGCAAATGATCAGGGATAAAGTCCGCACGTTTTGCCGCTTCATGGCCAACAGGAATCGGCAACCGAGGGGTTCATTTCCCCTCGGATTCCCAGGTAAAGCGCAACAAGCGCGAGGAAACCCGCGTGGGCAGCGCCTGGAGGCGGGGGCGCAGAAGGGTGTGCTCAGGGGACGGTGACCGCCGGAGTCGGTGTACCGGTGCAAGTCCCCTGCCTTGATCTGGTCAAGGTGACAGACCCCCAGATCCTTCTCCTGGTTTGTAGAGAGACACAACAGACTGCTTGATCGTCTGGACCAGGAGCCTTGCAGCCGAGAGACCCTGCGCAAGACCTGCCCAAACCAAGTCCTCCCTGTGCGCAGTGCCATCAACAAGCTGCTTCCAAGATCGCCTGTTGGTCTCTGTCCTCTTAGAACGAACTCTTCAAATCTGAAGGAATCACGCAGAGCTGAAATCTCCTTTCTTTTATTTCAAACTTCCACTTTTAATTCTGTCTCTGTTTGATTACAACTTCCCATCTGCCTTCGCATCTTTGACTTTTAACTGAGGAGCAACATGTCCGTTGTAACATCGTCAGCATTCAGGCTATTTTTAGAAACCCCTCTCCTTATAGCAAAGGAGGAATAAAAGGAAAGAATATTTACTGTCCGTGAAATGTGGGATTTTTTCCCCACGAACAGCGAGCATCCTCATCGGAAATGTGCTGACTCGTCCATAAAACCGGAGGCTCAAAGGATTCCGGGGAAAAAAAAAAAAAAAAACAGGTGGGAAAATGTTATTCACAGAAAATGTTCACGTCCTTGTGGGAAACAAAAAGAAAGCTTTCAAAAGATCGTGTTTCTGAATCAACTGATCACTTCCTGTAAGAAACAAAAGATGCTTCAGAACAAAAGAAATCAGCTGTGAGAAACAGGTTGCAGCATCAACAAGTGTCCTTAAACGTAGGAAGGATTTTAGAAGCCTGGACTGAAGACAAATACACTTTCTCCGTCAATGAAAAAGAGTTGAGAGATGACTGCGCACTTGGTGCCAAGCGGTGGCTCAGGTGCGCGCGCAAGCGCACCCAGGGCTCGTTGTCCGAACTGCCTGCTGATCACGATCAGCTGATTTGTGTTTGAGGAGAGTTTTAAGACGAGAAAAACGTGTCTGTCCTCTTTGTGTTTCTCAGTTGTCCACAGAGTCTCACAAGCAGCTCGTGTAATAGAAGCTTCATATTTTATGTCCAAACAGTTTGTGGGCGTCACTCCGTTTGTTTCTCTGTTCCCGAGAGTCACGATTCACTGAAGCTCTTATCCATACGTCCCTGTGGGAAAGTGTCTTCTTACAGGGGCCACGTGCGACTGTGTCCCTCTGTGGACCGCGCGACCCCTCCCACGATGGATGTGAACGGAGAGGGTCAACTTTCTATTTCTCAGTCAGGACGCGTGTCAGCAGCTGTCCATGGTCCTGAAGACTGATGATCTCACTGTGCGCGCGCGCGTGTTTCCTGTGATGAAAAGGAAAAAGAAGCGACTGTTCTCATTCAACTAAATCTCTTTGTTCAAGAAAGATTCTTTTATATATTGATCATTTAATCACCATTTTAAATATTTAATGATTCAGTTTATGAAAGCTGATCAGTGACAACAAACATCAAAAGGAAAGAAAATTTAAATAGTTACTGTTTAACTCGATCAACCAAATCAACAGTAACACGAGCTGAAAGAATCCTGTTCAGGGTCGGTTAGCTGGTGTCTGTCTCCAGCTGGACTGGGCGAGAGGCGGGGTCACACCTGGACAGGTCACCTGTCTATCACAGAGACTTACATCACACAGTGAAACTATTCTTAATAACCATTTATCAGTAAAATATGGATAAAATGCTGCTTTGAGACAAACTGGATGTAAATTGAAAACAGTTTTGTTTTTATGTTGGCAGCAGAAAATTAGAGCAGATTGTTTAGATTGTGATTTCTGCAGAAATGTTGCAGAAATTTCCCTTAAAATCTTGATTCAAACATATGCTTCAGTTTCCTGTGATTAAATTAAAAACAACCGTCCAATTCATACACATGCTTTAAATATTTGATACACAAAAGATAAAAAAAAACAATAATAATAATAATAAAAACAAAAATTCTACAAATTGAATCAAAACAGTTTGTATGAAATTTTATCATGAAAGAGACGGTTCGTGTCACGTGTTTCAAGTCTGGACCCAAAAGCAGGAGGAAACAACAGAGACTCACAAATGATGAAAACAAATGATTTTAATAATAAACAAAATCTGACGTGGCAGCAAAACAAGATACTTACAACGAGTTGAAACTGGAACCATGAAGGGAGAAACATGGAGTGGCTGAAGGTTCGAATCTGACAAACTGAATGTGAATGAAAGAGGTTTTTAAAAGCAGAAGGAGGCGACGACTGAACAGGCAGCTGAGGAGGAAGTGAGAGAAGAACCAAAATAAACTACAGAGATCAAAAAATACAACGGAAGCAAATCTAAAACTAAAAGCAAAATCACGTGAATAAATCAAGCAGACAGGAAAAACTCCACAACAACAAGAAACAAGGGAAATGGGAAACAAGTAAGGCCTTCAAAATAAAATAACATGAGGAATCCTAAACAGAACAGGAAAAGGAGAAAGAAATTTAATTACTAACTAAAACCTTTTACAAAGTAAAATCAGAGGAAACTCATAACAAAATAAAAAACAAACTCATAACCCACAACATGACAGTTCTTCTTTTGCTTTACAACATCTTTCCAACTTAAAGCTTAACAAGTGTCTTCAAGCTTTTCACCAGTCACTCAGTCCGTTAAAGGGAACAATCATGCTGGTAGTTTGGTATCATTGTGTCTAACATGCTGAAAATGGATCTGAGAAAATAAAAGCCCACAGCTGTCTGAGGAGCTCAGAGAGAACTTAAAGGTACAATATGGAATATTTTTATTAAAAGCAATATTTATAATAAAATAATAACTCCACGGGGTGTTTAGAGGGTTGTAGAATGAAAATACAGCATTTCCTTTAAAAATTATATTCAAAGTAAAATATTATAAAATATTAATTTTGACGGGCACGACGTTGGCATTTTGTTTACATCTACCAGCAAATAGCTGGCAGAGCAGCGGGCACCACTTTGGGTTGTCTAATACCGTAAATAATCCAGCACAGTGAGGCTGGTACTGTGGAGTCTGCAGGTCAAGCAGCTGGAAGCATCAGGGACACGTGGTGATTATGCACCTTATTTATGCTATAGGTGGTTTCATGTGAGAACAAGGTTCTGTGTGGAAACATTTTTACGTTTACGTTACGATACATCAACTTTATTTCTCTGTAGAACTCTGCACGTCTCCCTTGTTCTTAAAGATCATCACCATCACACGTCAACTCTCTCAAACTGTTCCATACCTGCACAGGTGGATCATCAGGACTCTTCACATCCTCTTTAATGCTGAGTCATCATACACCCTTTGTCATCTTTACTCATTTTTGATTCTTCGTGATCTACAATCTCTTCTACTCTTTGTTCTCTCTCATGTTCCTCTTCATAGTCTTTCCATCTTCTGATCAGACGTCCACTTCCTGTCAACACATGTCCCTCTTTCTTCTTCATCACAATGATCTGTTGCACATCCTTCCATCCACAGATTGGTCTCTCCTTCCTTACTGTCCAACCTGGACAGATCGGTCTCTCCTTCCTTACTGTCCGACCTGGACAGATCGGTCTCTCCTTCCTTACTGTCCGACCTGGACAGATCAGTCTCTCCTTCCTTACGGTCCGACCTGGACAGATCAGTCTCTCCTTCCTTATTGTCCGACCTGGACAGATCGGTCCCTCCTTCCTTATTGTCCAACCTGGACAGATCAGTCTCTCCTTCCTTACGGTCCGACCTGGACAGATCGGTCTCTCCTTCCTTACTGTCCAATCTGGACAGATCAGTCTCTCCTTCCTTATTGTCCGACCTGGACAGATCAGTCTCTCCTTCCTTAGTGTCCGACCTGGACAGATCAGTCTCTCCTTCCTTATTGTCCGACCTGGACAGATCAGTCTCTCCTTCCTTACTGTCCAATCTGGACAGATCAGTCTCTCCTTCCTTACGGTCCGACCTGGACAGATCGGTCTCTCCTTCCTTACTGTCCAATCTGGACAGATCAGTCTCTCCTTCCTTATTGTCCGACCTGGACAGATCAGTCTCTCCTTCCTTATTGTCCGACCTGGACAGATCAGTCTCTCCTTCCTTATTGTCCGACCTGGACAGATCAGTCTCTCCTTCCTTATTGTCCGACCTGGACAGATCAGTCTCTCCTTCCTTACTGTCCGACCTGGACAGATCAGTCTCTCCTTCCTTACGGTCCGACCTGGACAGATCAGTCTCTCCTTCCTTATTGTCCGACCTGGACAGATCAGTCTCTCCTTCCTTATTGTCCGACCTGGACAGATCGGTCTCTCCTTCCTTACTGTCCGACCTGGACAGATCAGTCTCTCCTTCCTTACGGTTCGACCTGGACAGATCAGTCTCTCCTTCCTTATTGTCCGACCTGGACAGATCGGTCCCTCCTTCCTTATTGTCCGACCTGGACAGATCAGTCTCTCCTTCCTTACGGTCCGACCTGGACAGATCGGTCTCTCCTTCCTTACTGTCCAATCTGGACAGATCAGTCTCTCCTTCCTTATTGTCCGACCTGGACAGATCAGTCTCTCCTTCCTTATTGTCCGACCTGGACAGATCAGTCTCTCCTTCCTTATTGTCCGACCTGGACAGATCAGTCTCTCCTTCCTTATTGTCCGACCTGGACAGATCAGTCTCTCCTTCCTTCCTGTCCGACCTGGACAGATCGGTCTCTCCTTCCTTACTGTCCAACCTGGACAGATCGGTCTCTCCTTCCTTACTGTCCAACCTGGACAGATCGGTCTCTCCTTCCTTACTGTCCAACCTGGACAGATCAGTCTCTCCTTCCTTATTGTCCGACCTGGACAGATCAGTCTCTCCTTCCTTATTGTCCGACCTGGACAGATCAGTCTCTCCTTCCTTATTGTCCGACCTGGACAGATCAGTCTCTCATTCCTTACTGTCCAATCTGGACAGATCAGTCTCTCCTTCCTTATTGTCCGACCTGGACAGATCAGTCTCTCCTTCCTTATTGTCCGACCTGGACAGATCAGTCTCTCCTTCCTTATTGTCCGACCTGGACAGATCAGTCTCTCCTTCCTTATTGTCTGACCTGGACAGATCGGTCTCTCCTTCCTTACTGTCCAATCTGGTATACAAGTCATCATACACCCTTTGTCTGGTCTTTACCACCTCTACCTTCACCTTACACTGCATGTCCCTGTCCTACTGTCTTCTGTCCCCTCTGTGTCCCATTTCTTAGCTAACTTCTATCTCTGTTTACACTCCTCCACGTCCTCATTCCATCAAGTCTCCTCGTCTACTTTCCTCCCAGATGACACACGGAGGACTCTCCTGCCCGTCTTTCTGATCACACTAGCTGTAGTTGTCCAGTCATCTAGAAGCACCCCCTGTCCTCCACCCCTCGTCCTATCAGCACCACCATAGAACAGCTTCAGTCCTTCTCCTGGACCTCTGGTCTTGATACCTGTCCATCTGGTCTCTTGGACACATGATATATCCACCTTCTTCCTCTGCATCATGTCAACCAACTCTTGAACTTTCCCTGTCACATTCCTTCTGTTCAAAGTCGCTAGTCTCAGTCTGAGACTCTTGACTTTCCTTTTTTCTCTCTGTTAATGAACACAACATCCTCCTCTGCTCATTCTTTGTCCCACAGGAGCCCAATTTCCATCAGCACCCTGCAGGTTAACAGCACTGGTGTCGGTGGTTGTTAACCCGGCCTCGACCGACCCAGTATATAAATCAGATTGTTTATTTGGTAAAGACAGATACCCTTCCTGAGACAACCCTCTGCATTTATCCAGGTTTGAGACCAGCGTAAGGAAGACACTCGCTTGTGGTTCCATTAGCCGCATTTAAATTGGTGCTTTATAAGTTTGATTAAATTGTCCTTACTTTCTGTGTTTGAATCCTGGTCTTCATCACGACACGAGCTGCTGAATTTTGCTGAATATTTTAATATACATATCAGAAAGTTGTATAATGATACTTGGATCATTCTGTGACTCTATTAAGAGACTCTTTTGATTATTATAAACATTTGAATCTTTTCTTTTACCCAGAATTTGCAGAATCTACAGCTTAGAGTTCTAATTTAAAAAGGAAAAAGGTGGAAAAGGAGCAGATATTTAGTTTAAACTGTCACAGAAGCAAATTGTAAAACATACAAACCACTAAAAAATTTAGCACTTTCTCTTGGATCCTGATTGTAAAATCTTACAACCTGTAAAAAATTTTGGTCTTAGGTTCTGAAAAACTTTTTGAAATACAACCAAAGTTTACAAAAAAAACCCACAAAATGTTGTAGTACCAAAGATTTAAACTTACAGAGAGCAGTTTCACAAACTGGAGCGATTTGGCAGTCAAAGTGATTTACAGCACTTAGTTGCTGCAGATGAAGTAACGTGCAAGTGAACGTACATATCTTTGATCTTTTCTTACCTTGTCAGCACTTTTTTCTGGGTTGATTTGTTCCCTTTTAGATTGTTGCTTTTCCTGTTTTTGTTTTTTTTCTTTAGCTTAATAAAACCACTGAGGCTCACCCATGTGTAAATCACCAGAACCAGTAGCCGTCTGTACAAGCAGTCAGGCTTCTTTCATCACTGGTCATGTGATTTCTGAGAAAACGAAGTGAGCCTCGAATTACGGCCTTAATCTAAAATTGCATTTCCAGCTTGATGCATAATTCAGAGTTTCAGTTCAAGTATCCCTAATAATTAGGTCACATAATTTTTTTTGATATTTTTACAGACACTGTCGAACTCCTCTTCCATTTTATCCAGATCATAACAAAAGAGACCTAAACTGACTGGAGAAGATCCCCATCCATCCTGAGACTGGTTCTGCTTCAGTGATAATATACCGTATATATATTAATCAACATGTCCCAAAGGGGAATGAAGTAAATTTGAATCTGAATGAACTATAATTGAACTAAATTGGACTAGATGGAAACTCTCTAGTGGTGAAGTCTGAGCAGGTGCCATTAAAGGTGGTAAAGATGTTTTTGCCCCAAATGAGAAGCTCAATGTCTGTTTGTTGTTTTTGAATAGTGTGAATTAGCACACATGCCAATAGATAAAGAAACAGGTTGGCTACTTTATTTCAAGCTCCACCAGGTTTATGATTTATGAATATTATAACTTTTCTTTTAGAAACCAGAAGTACAAGACCACTACAAGTTGATAGTGATTTTAAAATAAATTTGACATCTAAATTTGCTACAAAATCCTCTTTACCACCTTTAAGTCACACTTATCACAATCTGTAGTCTGTAATATGTTCTCAATAGAATACAACTTTTTGTGTGTTGTTTAAAGGCCCTGTTGTATCATGATATTTTACAGCTTTTAAAGAGTCCCTTCAATTAAAAAACGATTTTTCTGAAGTTTCTGTTGAATATTTTAGCTCCACAGGTGTTCTTACCTTCATAGTGTGAAAACAGGTCAACAACTTCTTTCAGTTCATATCTCTCAAACTACGCAGGTGGTGATAACACCCGAGTTTTCCCGAGTTCGAATGGCCTGTATCTGTTTCATCACAACTCCTTTGTTCGTTAGTATTCATCAGCTCCTGCAGTTGAAACCACACCTAGCATGCTGCTGGCTAAAAGCTGTTAGCATAAGACGTAGCAAACAGGAAAAAACAACGTCTGACATTGCCATGCATGGCGGGGCAGGAAACAGTATACCTTGCTCTCATAGGCTAGTTTGTTAGCCAATCAGAGTCCAGCAAATTTGAATAATGAATATGAACGAGCTGCTGCCGAAGCAGCCTGACGGAAACAGCTGGGAACCAGCTGAATTTTGATGCAGACAGATTGAAAGGTCTGTTAATCAGTGTTTCCTGACGTTTTTTAGATATAAAATGTTTCATATTCCTGGTTAATACTTAAGAAATAACCACAAAGTCCTGAAATTTGTATGAAATGGCCTCTTTAACATCTGTTGATAGACGCATATTATAAATTCTTACCTTTGGTGTTATAGAATCTTAATTTGTCCTGAAATATAACTTTTATTCTCAAGTTATTCTTCAACCAGAACGTAAAACACTCTGTTTATCTAAAATCCCATCTCTCCTCCAGGCCCCCCCCCCTCTTGAGTGCTGCCCCTCGAGCTGCCTGAATTAAAAGGGGGAATAAATTCCTGTAACTCTCACAGCCAAATGAACATTTTCACTGAGACATTTTTAGAAAGTAAAATACTACAAACGGTGGTGTTTAGTGTCTTGCTTCAGACTCTCACAGCTCGGGGTGTGTTTAATCTGCAGGGGCAGCATGGACATGCCGGGCAGGTCCTGGTGTAACATTGTTACATCACTATGTTACAGTCAGTCTTTTTTCAGGAGAGAGTGGAGCAGCTGATCAGAGCGCAGGATTCAGGAGGATTACTGAGAAATGTGTGTGTTAAACCAAAAACCACTCTGGAGGAGTTTATGCATGATAAGCGACCTTTTAAAGAAATCTAATGGGGGCAATTTACTGAAGACAGAAATATGAGAAATGCATCAAAGTACATCATGTTTCAATCTTTATTTACAGAAACTGGCATCAGCTGATCCAGTAAAATTATTTGAGAATTCAGTGTACAGGCAGACAAACGATGTTTGCACGGCCTTTTAAAGAAGAACATTAAATGTGATTTATGAATTTACGAGAGTAAAAAACAAAAACAAGAAATACTATAATAACAAAGAGCTGTAACCTGCTCATACAAGAAAACATGGTTGAAAAGTAATTCGTTAACATTGAAATTAATTTAACAAATTTCCCTGTTGGAGCTGTTTAACTTGCAGGTAGTAAGTTGCAACTTGCTTTCAGTAGTTAACCAGCAAGCTGCCTTGGTTTCCTGCTGGTTAAACAGTAATTTAAAGATACTTCCATACTGGTCTAACAGTATGTACTATGCTACTACGATGTGCTCTGTCCTACATTAAACACACAGTTTGCTTTTATTAGTTTTAACACCCCAAATATTTGCTGGACAAAAGCAGTTACTTTGAACAAAGTCGTATTTACACTGACAAGCTTTTATATCAACAAGCTCTTTCATTCATTCAGCTCTGTGATGTCTCCGGGTCCCCGGGGTCCCCGGGGTCTCTAAGCTCCAGCCTGTAACGGAGCGTCCAGGGCTCGGATTTGCACGCTGGGAAGAGTAAACCAGGCTAAAGGAAGCTCTCGTCTGGTGCTGTCGTCTTGGAACTTGATGTTAAGGTAGTAATCACCCGTGTAGAGAAACAGAAGAGCTCCTTCACAGACGGAACTTTCTTTGGGTTTAACCTGGAGACAAAAAGGAGACAAAGTAAATCATTTAACGGGGGGGGGGCACCAGCTTCAGGAGCTTACTGTTTATGGCAAACGAGACATAATACTAAGAGAAAAACATACTGTATCTTCTGTTGTTGTTACCAAAAATGGTGAAATTCCTCACTGTAGACATCTTTGATTTAAAAGGTTTTTTTGGATTTGTGCACGTTACATTCTGCACTGTGTTTTTATGTGTACAAGAATGTGTCTATTTGTATTTGACTGTGTATGTGTTTGTGTTTGTGTGTAATCTTGTAACTATTTGTGAGTAGTAGGAGCAGTGGGGGGGGCAGCAAACCCAGGAAATGGTTCATGTAGAGTCAGTGGAGAGCAGAGGAGTTCTGGTCTCGAGAGAAACCCACAAGCAACACAAGGACACCATGAGTCTAGCACACCATCACGCCCCAGGTGGTAAACCCAGGGCCCATTGGCCCCGGCACCCAAGGCAAACCCAGCTCCCCTCTGGCAGGACAGGCAGGAGCACATGGCGATCCATCAATCCCTCCTAAGTGGACAAGGCTGAAAGGAGGGTGCAATGTGGTCCCCCCAGAGAGGTGGTTCCCCCAGAGAGGTGGTCCCCCCAGAGAGGTGGTTCCCCCCAGAGAGGTGGTCCCCCCAGAGAGGTGGTCCCCAGAGAGGTGGTCCCCCCAGAGAGGTGGTCCCCCCAGAGAGGTGAACCCAGGCAGGCAGAGTGGTGGCATGCATTAGGGGCGACTGTGGCTCAGTGGTTAGAGCGGTTGTCCTCCAACTTGAAGGTTGGTGGATTCCACCGCCACATGTTGAAGTGTCCTTGGGCAAGACACTGAACCCCATGTTGCCCCCCGATGTGCGTATCGGGTATGTGAGTGTTTGCCCCTCCCCTCTCTCGTGTGAATGGGTGAATGACAAAAAAAAAAAAAACTATAGTGTGAAGCGCTTTGGGGGTCGTAGGACCTAATTAAAGCTATACAAGTGCACGCCATTTACCATTTCACCTCAAGATCCAGTTGTAGGTAGTCCAAGACCTCCAGGATTCCAAGCCATTTGCCAAGCACCTGCCTCTTCACAGCACAAACCAGACCAGAACAGTCCATACCATACTGCAGAAGAACACTTAGACACATGACAACAGAAGCTGTCCCCAGACTCCACAACTGTCCCCGGGTTCCCCGGACCTGACAGCAGTCCGCCTACGTAGTTACAGACCAATGAGTCCTAGTCCTGCATGTGCCCTGAGAAGCTTGATGCAGGTCCAGGTCCAGGTCCAGGTCCAGGTGTGTGCTTATGGGAATATTTTTATAATTCTTCCAGAAGCTCATTTGTGAGGTCAGGCACTGATATTGGACAAGGAAGTCTGGCTCGCAGTCCTCACTCTGATTCCATAGGGTGTTTGTTCGGGATCAAAACTCTGGGAATCAAGTTTGTTCACACCAAAGTCACTCATCTATTTCTTTATGGAATTTCCTTCGTGCACTTGTACACAGTCATGCTCGAACAGTAAGGGGCCATCCCTGAACTGTTCCCTCAAAGTTTGGATTATAAATAGTCCAAATGTCTTAGTATATTTTAGCATTAAAGGTTCCTTCCAGTGTAACTAACGAGACAAGCCCAAACCTTGTGAACAAACGCAGGAGTGGAAATTAAAAGTGCCCGAGCACCAATAGTGGCTGTTTCTGCTGTCGGGTGCCTAAAACTGACCTCTTTCATCCTAAAGACTAACCTGTGAAACATTAACCTGTTTATAGCCATTGGATGAATCAGTGAGTATTAACAGGGACATGTAATGGTGAATTAGCTCAGCCTGTTAGGGTTATTTAATTATCAGAGCAGGTGTAAAAGTCCAAGTGTTACGAGAAGGAAATGAACGGTTCACAGAATGATTGTCAAATACAGACTGACAGAGTGCTGAAACTTTGAGTTTATTTATGTGAAACACACTTATTAGCATCACCTCTATCAATATTCTATAAAACTGATCTGAATACAGAACTAGTGAAAGTTCATTTCTATCCCTTCAGATCCGTCTTTCATCCAAAACACAGTCAGATTCAAACTCCAAAGTCTTCTTCAGAGGATTTCTTTTTGTTTGTTTGTTTCTTCTTGGGGGGGGGGGGCGGGTGGGCGGGGGGATTGGGGGTGTTACACTGGCACTTGACTTACTGCAGTTCTCCACTTAAAGTGAAGGAGCTTCCCCTGCGACACAGCAGGCATAGAACCCAAGAATGAGTCATACAGAAACTAAATTCTTTATGCATAAACAGCGATTCTGATGAAGAGTCTGCAAACAGTTTGGGGTGAAATGTAGCAGTTTTTATTTCTTTACTCTGATTTGATCATTTTATCAGATACATAAACCGGGCTGAGACCTTTCTACATGGAGTTTGCATATTCTCCACATGCACATGCAGTTTTACACCTGAGACTTCGGTCAATCCGAATCAATTCCGTCAATCAGCAGCCAATAGATGTCCACCTAAGAGTGATTAATCCAGGGCTTAATTTGAGCCGGAACAAGATCTGGGAACTGTCTTATTTTGAAAGGGTGTGTTCCGGTAACTGTTTGCTAGGATCTGTTAACAGTTGGGTTAAATAACAGCAGCATCAAAATACCAGAAAGGCAGTTTAACTTACTTCTTCTAGGTTTATCATCACTTTCTCTTGCCCTGCTTGACAATTTACACCCGCTGTGCGCCGGTCTGGTCCGACGGTTGTGTATGTGTGTGCGTTCATACATGTCTATGTGTACGTTCCGGTATCAGTCAGTGAATTCTGGTCTCATAGCGCTATTTGCGTTCCGGTAACTTTTGATTTACAAATTAAGAACTGGATGAATCCCTTTGTACAACTCCAGCACAAGAAGCCGAAATACTAAAAAAGGATTTTATTTAAAAGCAACTCAAAAGCAGAAACTGTAAATATAGATTAAAAATTAGATTAATGCAATTAAGGAATATAACGCACCAAATATGGCTGTAATTAATTAATCGCAACTAACGCGATAATTTGACACCCCCAATATATAGATAATGACTGGTTGGCAGATACATACTGACTTTATTCCATAATAAAGTCAATTTCTCTTTTACTGATGTCACTTTGTGACATGCACGTGTACTTTAGAAGACAGGACGTCTTTTTTGGGACAAAAACTATTCCATAGTCTTTTTTACAGGAAACTTCTAGTTCTAGAAAAGATTTTGTTGTGTTTTTGGTTTTCTGTTATTTTCTTCTCTTCTTTCCTAATATACAGCGCTAAGTTTAGTTCACTTAATCCTGGTTTTACTGTGTCCTTCTCAGATTAGCAATCTAGTCACGTTATCAGCAAACAGCTTGAACCTGGAACTTACCTGCTTACACTAACCTGAAGTTCTTTATAGGAACTTTAAATCTACGTTCAAGGTTTGACTAACCGTGTTGATGAAGAAGGTATTGGAGCCGATGAAGGCGACGGCTTCTTCCAGGTCATAATTCTGGACCCCGTTCTGGTTGTCCTGATACGGCATCACTGTGAGAGCGAGTGGACCCACTTGGTTCTTGCTCAGGTTGGTAAGTTTAACCTCCAGGGTCACGGCGTCGCCCACCTTACAGTCAGCTATGAGATCACAGTCACATGGTTTCCCATTCACTAACACATCTAAAAACAAACAGAAGAACAGCAGTTTGATTAAAACAAGAAGAATGAAACTCATGAAATTCATTCATTCATATCTTCTTCTGTCCACCATGCTAACTGTCCGTGTATCTAAACCCAAACTAACGAGCCTTTTACTTAGTTCTTTAAACCTATAAATGATCTATTTTGAAACACATTTTATCAAGTTGAAACTCTTTATTTTTAATATATTTTAAACTAATTTCTGTTTTGAACAGACAAAAGAGACAGTTTAGAGAAATCCCATCAACGCTCACACACACATACACACATAGCAACCACATGTACCTGCACCCCCCCCCCCCCCCCCCATCATCTTGTTACAGCCAACCAGGAAACACTGAGTCAGTTAAATTCCATTTGACTAATGTGTGGGTACAGATTTCTGATGTGGCCCCTATTTGGCCCATGATGCAAGCAGCCGTGCACTCACTCTCAGTTAACATGAAGAACAGGAGGATGGTGCCCGACATGATCACCCAGGTAACAGCTCCTTTTAGAATGTTGACAGCATGCAAACAGCCAAAGATGCTTAAACCTGAGTGTCATACGCTTTCTAGTGTCACACCAGCAGCAGTGATAAACACTGAGTCAGAGTCTGAGAAACAGCCAGATGAAAGAGTCGAGTTGTGTTCAGAGCTGCTGGTGCACCGATATGGTTGTACAAATAGAGGGGTGGGGGGTGGGGAGTGGGGGGGAGAACTGAGGCAGGAGTAGTGCAGTAATGTTACAGTCAGAGAGAGCGCCCCCAGGTGGCTGGAGCCACTGGTGAAATACATTCTACATTAAATACATTTCTCTTCCTTGCTTTAATGTTTTCTATCTATAGAAAGAAAAGAAAAGAAAAGAAAAGAAAAGAAAAGAAAAGAAAAGAAAAGAAAAGAAAAGAAAAGAAAAGAAAAGAAAAGAAAAGAAAAGAAAAGAAAAGAAAAGAAAAGAAAGAGATGATCTACTGTCTCTTTCCTGTTTTTACTTACTCTTGCTATATTTATTCCTTCATGTGCAGCACTTGGGCCAGAGGCAGTTGTTTTAAACGTCCTTTACAAATATACTGTCTGGTAAAAAAAAAAGTGACCACCGGGAATAAACTAAGCAACTAGGTACGAGCCTCCTATTGGATAATTACTGCATGGGATTATCTATCAGCTGGTTATTTAACCCCAAATGGTGCAATGAGATGCTTCTTATTTCTCAAACAACCAGGTGGAAAGACAAATGGAAAAGATGTTGTTTGAGAAGCAGAGAAAACATCGAAAGAGGTTGTAGAAATTACTAAAACTGGGTTAAGAACTGTCCAACACATTAAAAACTGGAAGGATAGTGGAGACACATCGTCTTCCAGGAAGTAATATGGCTGGAAATAAACCCTGAATGGTGATCGGCAATCAGTTAAAGTCTCTGTTTAAAGGTACAACATGGAATATTATAATAAAAAGCAAAAATTATAACAAAATAATGCCTCCACAGGGTGTTTAGAGGGTTGCAGAATAAAAATACAGCATTTTCTTCAGAAATTATATTTGAAGCAAAATATGATAAAATATTTATTCTGACGGGCACAACGTTGGCATTTTGTTTACATCTACCAGCCAATAGCTCGCAGAGCAGCGGGCACCATTTTGGGTTACATTATACGATGAGGCTGGTACTGTGGAGTCTGCAGGTCGAGCAGCTAGAAGCACCGGGGATATGTGGGGATTATTGTCCTTAATTGCTTGCCATAGGGGGTTCCCAAACATGTGACGAGCAGGTTCATGTGAAAAAGTCTTCAGCAGCTCATGCTAACACAGAGCAGCAGGTGGCTGAAGTGTGGGAAAGTCTGGGCTGCAGGTTCAGCTGGAGGATGGCTCAACTAAAGGTTGTTGCTTGGTCCTCACATTTTTAAATATGTCTTTGTTTTTGGTTCTTAAAGCTTAACTTTCAGTCTGATTAGTTTTCCTGGTTCTATATATTTGTTTAAAAAAACTCCTTTAATTGAGGAAAAAAATTAAGAAAAACAAGTAAAATATAAAAATGCTAGAAACAAACATTCAAAGTTCAGATTGGATTGTTTACAAGTTTGATTGTTCACTTTAATCTACATTTAACAGTTTGCTGTTGAAATTTATCAGTCAGCTGTTACATTTTCCACTTGGAGCTTCTGTTATTTACTGAAACTGATTTCTGTTTGAAAATGATGATGTTTATAATGTGATGCAGTCACATAAAAAGGTTTACAGTGAGGGGGGGTGTCGGATCTGCTATTGGCATTCACTACATATCCCATAGTGCTTTGCGCGCATTCAAAATGGCACAGATCAAAGACAAATACGCTAAACCTGTTGATAAATCTGATGGTTTTATAAATCCGATGGTTTTCTGTATTTTATAGCACAAAAATGTAAAATTCCACATGTCCATGCCACGATGTTATATTTGTCTTATTCTGTAAATTTTTCTGTTTTAACGCGATGCAGAATCCTGCAGTCAGCTGCAGACACACCCGTCTGACTGAAAATCCGTCACACTGATAAACGGATACAGAGACGCAGCATCAGCTGATCAGCTGGAACATCTGCGATCAGGCTGAGAAACATATCAGTCAAATAAAACAAACAAAATAAGTTTCCTCTGATTAACGTAAAAATTCACGCAGATCAGCCAAACCAATGTTTAGTACGCAAACGCGCGTTGCAACTTTTCATCTGGTGCACCTTTTATATTTTGACAGCGCACCTGCGGATCACTTTTTTCCCCCCCGGATATAATTAACATACTTTGTGCAACAAGGAAATTAATGCAACAATCACAAGACTGTCGTCATCGTGTTTCCATTTATGTCACATGCCTCAGTTGTTGCATGTGTATGCTCCCATTCAGAGTGGTTCTAACTGAAAATATAAGCTGATTTTGAAGCTGATAAAATGAAGCGTGAACTTTTCAAACTCTGGCAGTGAAATAAAAACAACTTCATGTGCACTGTAAAGCCTCCTGCTCTCCATACGAGCTGCTCAGACGACGTCTGTGTTTACCTGAACATATAAGGTCAGTAGCTTTTTATTTCGATGAAAATAATGAAATCACCACACATGGCTCTGTCAGGTTCAGTGTATTATGTGCTGTGCATTTCTGTGTCGGGTGAGTCATCTGCTTGCAGATTGAAGCTACGCTGGAGCGCGAGGTAGATTGATTACACCTGGTGGAGATCAGAGCTGATGAGGAGCAGGGTGCTACTTAAGGACAAGGCAGACGTTCATTCAGCGCCTGGTTGTTAACCTACATGGTAGCTTCTATGTGCCCTCCTAGTGATTCATTCCTAGTGATAATTCCGAGTTTTCTTGTGTGCCTTTTGAGAGAGTTTTTCTTGTGTTCGATTAACCTGCTGTCTCCAGGATTATCGTCACCCTGCTCCTTGTGTGTCCGAGGATCCTTCTGTGTCCAGCGCCTGATCTCCTGGAACCTGCACTACCTCCCTCCAGCGTTCTCACCCGACCTGGACTCACCACCTCCCGCACAGCACCGCACTGGACCTGTCCTCCTCCCGAGCATTACCGCTGCGAACTCTGTGAGTCACTCCTCCTCCTCATTACCCTGCAATATCTCCTGCTCTCATCAACCGGCTCGAGCACTAACTCTCCTCTCCCCTTACAGTCCTGAGATCCACCTGACGCACCAGATCACCGAGCACATTCTCCACTGTATATATATATTTGATGTTCACGATAGCACTTGTAATAAACCTGTTCACTTTTGCACCGAACAATCTGTGTCTGAGTCTGAGTCCGGCATGTGGGTCAACAAACTGTCAGAGCCCGTGACAGGCTCCTCCTCCAGCGTGCGTTTCACTCAGTCCTGAGAATTTCCACAACCAAGTCGGTAATTTAAACACTGATGGTCTTGTAGATGAAAAATGGATGATATCAGAGTGAAAGTGTGAAAGGTGGGTGGTAAAGTGTCACTGTGTGTGTGTGTGTGTGTGTTTATTTCTATCTACAACTGACCAACACTTAGAGTCAATCCCATATGAGCTACTGAGATGGATTATTTACGTTCTCATCCATTTCTGACAGTATTTTTTATAACAAACTACCAGAAAATAAATAATCTGAAGGTAAACAGCCTGAATAATATTCACAATAACAACCCAAGAAAATTGTAGCTTCTGTGTGACCTGCTTTAACTGAAAAGACTGAGGCCAAGCTAAGGTGGAAGAGAAAACAGTGCCTCCTGGTGTCACACTGAATGTCTCTTACAAGATCTGGAGAAGCTACTTGTTTTATCCAAACTGTCAGAAGGAGCTTCTCTTTAAATAAAAACAAAGAGTCATAAGGTTTCTTGTATGTTATCACTGCAGTTACTAAATTGACTGGATTGTGCCAGAAAGTGTGGCGTGATGTGTTGCACAGCAGTTGTGATGAAAATCAGGTAAAAATGTTCTGACATATTTTGTTTAAAGAGGCACTTCCATTAAAAACGTTTTTTCTGAGGTTTCTGTTGAATATTTTAGCTCCACAGGTGTTCTTACCTTCATAGTGGGTGTGAAAACAGGTCAACAACTTCTCTTTCAGTTTTAATCTCTCAAACTACGCAGGTGGTGATAAAACCCGAGTTCGAACGGCCTGTATCTGTTTCATCACAACTCCTTTGTTCGTTAGTATTCATCAGCTCCTGCAGTTGAAACCACACCTAGCATGCTGCTGGCTAAAAGCTGTTAGCATAAGACGTAGCAAACAGAAAGACACAACGTCTGATGTTGCCATGCACAGCGGGGCAGGAAACAGTATACCTTGCTCTCATAGGCTAGTTTGTTAACCAATCTGAGTCCAGCAAATTCGAACAATGAATATTAACGAGCTGCTGACAAAGCAGCCTGACGGAAGGAGCCGGAACCACCCGAATTTTAACACAGACAAATTGAAAGGTCTGTTAATCAGTGTTTCCTGATGTTTTTTTAGATATAAAATGTTTCATATTACTGGTTAATACTTAAGAAATAACCACAAAGTCCTGAAATTTGTATGAAATGGCCTCTTTAAAGGTCTTTTTTTAGCCACTGTTGTTATTATTGTAATTGACATTTATAAGTGATTCTAAAAGTTGTTTCTTGTGTCTCTGACATGATTCTTCTGTTGTTAAAATGCAATTACAGTGAAACCCCGCCTTCCGGACACCCCTCGGGAACGGACACCCCTGTCCAGCGGACAGGTTCTGGGTCAACCAAGCGTTTTTACTACTTATATAACCCCTCTGGTGCCGACACCCTGCTGTTCAAGACAACAGACACTTTTTGATCACCCAAAAAATAAAATCAGTGAAAATTCACTCCGCTAACGGACAGTGAACGAATCGAAAATAAAACAAAAAAAGAAAACTGGCAAGTCACCATTAAATTTTATTCAAAGTTGAGACATATTCAGAAGGGGAGTTGACCGTGCACTAGTTCATAAAATAAGCTGATGCACTGAGGAAATGTCCGTGACAATCGTCTTCTAGGAGGCTGGGTCACTGGTACACCTTTATTTACTGTACAAGGCTATGCTTGGTATATTGCCCTCCTATATCTGTACTTTAATCACACGGAGGAATGCTGGCTCTTACTGCTTGCGTTCAAATGACCATTTGTTGCTTTCTGTGCCATTGGCACGTACAGAACTGGGAAAAAGAGCTTTTGTTTACTCTGCTCCTTCCACAGGGAACATGCTTCAAAAAGACCGGAAGTTAACTGAATTTGTGAGAGTATTTGAGTCTTTGTCTTTGGAGTGTAGCTGTTTTTCATAAAGTGTATGTAATTTGATTTTTGTAACTCCTTTGCTGCCCCTTGGCCAGGACTCCCTTGTAAAAGACGTTTTTAATCTCAACGGGATTTTATTCCTGGTTAAATAAAATAAAAAACAATGGTTTACGGACATTTCTAGATGACAGGAGACCTGGACATCCTCTGGGGTGGACACCCCACCATAACAGACAAAACGTCTGGTCCTATCAGTGTCCGCTATAGCGAGGTTTGACTGTAATAGGATTTTATGAGAGTTGGAGGATTCTTTCTGGAAGAACATTGGGGGATGCTACAATTCTTTTACAGAACTATATATTGATGTCAAAATAATTTTTTATAACAACATAAAGTGGGTAAATAAATTTTCTTTAACCAACACTGACATTTCAGGAAAAACTCTGAATTATTTATTCTTGTTTTCTTCAAAATTTTTGTCTCTAGCCCAAGTGAAATTTTTTTTTTTTTTAAGACCCACTGTGATCATATTTTGAGATATTTTAAAATGTTCTCAGTGGTCATTAAATTACACCTATGGTATTTTCAAAATCACATAACCTGTCTTGTTTTCTATGAAATAGTTTTTCCATACCGGCTGTAGCTCATTAGTTCACCTCTGTGTGGGCGGAACCATTGTTGCGGGGGATAAGCCCGCCCCTTTCCCCCGTCGCTAAGAGACCTCTGTTTATGCTAGCATTCTTAACCTGCCCAATCCATCACATATTTAAACTTTTTATTTTTTTTTTAGATTGGAGTCAGGTTCACTTAAACCCGCACTCTGCCATTTCTTTGGAAATGTTTTCAAAAACTGTGCCGTTCCAATAACACTCCTCGAGTTTGGCCTGAGCAGAGCGGTCTCCCCAAATATTAATTAATTTGACACTTCGGTTTCTCGCTATTGACTGTTCTCTGCATCATCTTCTGTTACCGTTGTTTACTTTTTGCTCCTGCGTCCTCAACGCAGAATAGTCACGTACTGATGACGTACAGGAAGCGACCTGGCGGTTCAGACTGAAGTTGCACGCCAACAGATCAGAAATGTATCGGATTTAGGACCACATTCTGAAGTGGCCTGGGTCAGGTTTGAAAAAATCGGATCTGTGTCGTTCAGACTGTCATAAAAAAATCAGATACAGGTCACATAGGGGCAAAAAAAATCAGAATTGGGTCACTTCAGCCTGCAGTCTGAACGCAGCCTAAAACCTTCTTTTTCAAACAGCATTTTTCAAATTACTAATGAGTCACAGCAACTTATGAGCAGAAATACTCAAAAATGCAATTTTGGGCTTAATTTTCTAAATTGATTTTCCTCTATTGTCAGAAAAATGCCACAAGAACACATTAACAACATCATGAAAAACATGATTTTCATTGGAGTGGATCTTTAAGTGTATTTATAAAGTAAATAAAGTGTAAACAGCTGGGTATTCAGTGATAGTGCAAACCAGACCATTAACACACACACACACGCACACACACACACACACACACAGAGTAAAACCAGTGATTCCAAATGTATCAATAAGGGAAAGTGACAATCTATTAGAATTCAGTGTATTTCTGGTTTAATTTAAAAAGTTTTGTTGTTGTTGTTGTTGCATTGGGATCGTGCACACACACATTGTGTACAAGCCTTTCATAGTCAGCAGCACTGAGTCTTTAGTGACACCTTTGCAAGTAGATATATTTAGTTTGTTCAAAGTCTAGTTGCTAGGAGATGTGCAAATTATAGGTAGCCTACATTGGTTCTAAAACTGGAAAAAAATTCACATTAAAAGTGAACAAAAGAGGATGGTTCTTCTCTAATGAGCTGATGAACTCCCACACACATGCAGCTCAGTCACACACACTCACACAGATATAACTCTGTCTAAAAGTTTCTTTACTCTGTTATTTCTGACTGGATAGCAGCACAGAAACATTCCACTCGCTCAGATGACCAGATGCAGACGTACAAGCAATGAGAACAAACATCAGCTCACACCAAAAAGGAAAAGTTCAGAGATGTTGACACACCACCAGTCGCTACTAATGATTGGATGGTTTAGTAAGGTACTCAGATCGGCCTCGCTGGGGTTGGTCACGGCCCTGGCGGAGCGCCGAGAAGACTATCAAACTTGACTGTCTAGAGGAAGTAAATGTTGAAACAAAGTTTCCATAGGTTACCCTGCAGAAGGATCATTACTTAAAAACACGGCTTTAGGCTCAGCGCTGTCCGTCCCGCACACCGTGCACATGCACCAGACTTCCTGGTCCGCGGACAGTCATGTGAGGCCTCAGTGCCCGTGATGCGGAGCATTGGAGTGCCTGCCTCATGGTGGGGTCTGCCCTCTCTCGTCGGCAGAGGCGCGGCCCTTAACGGTGCTCGTGGGCAACACAGCACAAGGAGTGGCGGTTCCGCCTAGGTGGGAGTGCCCACGTCGGTGCATCTGGGCTCTTCCGCGGAGCACCGCGGGTGATGCGACCCACCTCCGATGGCAGACTTTATTCCTAGGCCAGCGTTCCCACTAGAGGCGCCGCGGCACCCCCCGCACACACCCTTCCTCCTCGTGGCACTCCAGCCACAGCCCTGGCCATCTGCCATGTGCAGCATTAGTACCCAACTCCAGGGTAAATGTTCAATGCCCCTCTCCCCCCCATCTCCCCCAAAATAACTAAACAAATCCAAATGGGTAGGTAAATGAGCAAATACACTTCAACTATTGAAAAATTTGTACTATTGCTTATTTGTGGAGCATCAAATGAGGAAAACAAATAAAGTTTATAAAAATCAAGGTTACTTTTGTGTTGCATGTAAAACTCTGTTAAAAGCACCTTCTCTTGTGCAGAGACGAGTGTAAACTGTTATTCTGTTTTCTCTCTAAACAGCTGTGTGAAGACAAGGACTATACCTGCAGACAAACGAAGGAGGATCTGCATCCCTCAGGCTTAAAGGACAGGGACATTAAGGACGTGAGACCCATTTTTTCAGTCTCATTGCAATCACTCATCATTTTTTTCACAAGATTGTGTTCCTTCCTATGAAAACAGCTGCTCTTCAAGTAATCAAATATCAATAGAAAACTGAACTGCATAAAAGCTAGTTAGCTCGGGCTTGATAAGAACTTTAATTAAAAGTTAATAAGAGATGCAGATCAGAGTCAGAGGAGCCAGCGAGACGAGCTGCATGTAAGGGGAATAAAACCTGCCACAAAACAGAGCAGGTAAATGTCAGCGTGGAGCGGTGTGAGGATTTGGAGAGAGAAATATCACTGCGTCAAAATACTGCTCACTAAGTACTGCCTGAGTAAAAGGGACATGACAGAATCAGTGTCTGTGTGTAAATGACTGTGTGGAAGAGCATTGATCACTTTGGGAATCCACAGTTTGTTTTTAAAGCTCCGTTTTGTGAAACTATTCAAATCTTCATTAATTAAACTTAAAGAAATAAGAAATTTGATCGGATTCTACCAAAGTGCTAACAAGGAGGTACAGCTCTTCCAGGATGTTACGTAACATTATCACCTGATTTGGCTTTTATATTAGTGACCACACACTGCTGACTGACGTCTGTTGGTGGAATCTGCAGAGGTGAAGAGCTGCACCAGGCGTCGCCACAGCAACCGAGGGGAAACAACAGAGAACACCTTCTTCTGGTGCAAGAATAAAAGCCAGTGATGAAACTAAATCTGAGATCAAACAGGTCGCTGTGCCGCTCCCAACGCTCCAGATTCTGGCGTGTGTCACAGAGGCTGTCAATTCAGCAGTCTCCTGAATATTTCTGCATTACGCATGAAAAGCAGACAGCTGAAATCCAAGCAGGTAAAGGTGTTGTGTTCGTCACACTTTCTGTAGGACTGCGTGGCTAATGGAAGCCTATTTGAACAAAAGGGCAGGAAGCATTAGGAAAATCAAAAAGTTCTACTGTGAGCTCCTGCAATCTGAACGCTGGCGGAGCTTTGACCATTTAATCAGAGTCTAACAGCTCCTCCTGGCCACGAGCTGCAGTAAGGTCACTGATGAATGATCTGACGGAGAAGCAGGATGTGCTTTAAAAGGCTGAGGTGTGCTGCAGTAAGCAGTAAGTCTAAAAATAACCCCGACAGTCTTAGACACTCCCCCCCCGGAGCCATCTGTCTTTTTTTAGAATTTTCCCTATAACAACCACTCACACTCCCAAAACATGGGTTGTATTCCTTTTCAACAGATGGTTCAAGATTCCATCTGCTCTGATAACAACATGCAGGAAAATGGTTGGATTCATGTTTTACTCATTAAAGTAGAGAAGAATTATTTCTATGTGACGACTTTGAGCCAAGAAACACTTACATCTTAAATTCTACTCATGTCAGACACCTAATAGATAACACACTGACAAAACACCATAAACCAAGCTACTTCTGTCATGGCACCATAAATAGTCTGAGTAATAGTTGTCCATCTGTTATGCTTTTTAAATCCAATATGAGTTTTATGTATTTCACTCATAACTCAGGTTTGAACAAGATGAGTTCTGAGTTCAGGATTTGATTGCAGCAGCAACCTGTAGAAGAAGAACTGGAGGTTATGTTGAAGCAACAGTTTCACCAAAGCTGGCTCATCTGCACACGAGGCATGTAACCAAGCCGAGCTGCTTCCAGCCTCGACCGACACACTCATCTCTGCAACAGTATTACTCATCCAAAACATTCAACAACACTTTCATTCCTCTCTGCAGGCGATTTGACTTCTGTTTACTCAAATAATAGTCCTCTGTCTTTTCTCATTTTTGATTCCATCTCCATGTTTTCCTCTTCAGCAGCAGTCGTGAACTCGGCTGGCTCGGTGTTTTGCATGTTAAGCTTTTTGTTTAGCATCTTGACTTTAAGCTGATCTCAGAAGCAGTAACAACGCAGGTTGAGATTCTTACACGTACTGACTGAGACTTTTTCACAATGCGGTCAACTGCCACATATCTGACTGCAAGTGAGAATAAAAGCACACTCTGTGGCACTTCAAAATAAAATCACAAAAGAACTGGAGAGGCTTTTCAATGATGGAGATAGGAAAGAGGATGTATGAATGGAGGTGCAGCATTAAATCAGAATTGGTGTTAAATTTTACAACTAAAGCAATCAGTGTGTACAACTTGATTTTTGAATACTGAAACACTGAAAACCATCGTAAAAAGATATCTGACTTACATGATAACATAATTATGACAAATGTGAATCCCTATTGTGTTGCATTATGGTGCGTTCACACAGGCCACTTTGTCAACGTCAAGCAACGTTCATAACGCTCCAAGTTTGACGTTTGAAAGTTGAAGCTCGTAACGCCTGCAAGTCAGAGCGCGTAGGCGTTAAAGCTCGTAACGCCTGCAAGTCAGAGCGCGTAGGCGTTAAAGCTCGTAACGCCTGCAAGTCAGAGCGCGTAGGCGTTAAAGCTCGTAACGCTTGACCGTTAAAAAGAGCGCGTAGGCGTTAAAGCTCGTAACGCCTGCAAGTCAGAGCGCGTAAGCGTTAAAGCTCGTAACGCTGGACCGTTAAAAAGAGCGCGTAGGCGGGGCTTCCTTTGTTATCAGATGTTCAGAGCTATGGCGTATCATATAGAGAGAGTGGCTTGGATTTATTTACTCTGTTTGTGGATACACCCCATCCTTCAGATGCGTTCTGAGTTTGAGGAGTTAAACCATTTGCTCCAGGAGCTACAGTGGGGCAAAAAAGTATTTAGTCAGCCACCAATTGTGTAAGTTCTCCCACTTAAAAAGATCAGAGAGGCCTGTAATTTTCATCATAGGTATACCTCAACTATGAGAGACAAAATGAGGAAAAAAAATCCAGAAAATCACATTGTCTGATTTTTAAAGAATTTATTTGCAAATTATGGTGGAAAATAAGTATTTGGTCACCTACAAACAAGTAAGAATTCTGGCTTTCACAGACCTGTAACTTCTTTAAGAGGCTCCTCGGTCCTCCACTCGTTACCTGTATTAATGGCACCTGTGTGAACTCGTTATCAGTATAAAATACACCTGTCCACAACCTCAAACAGTCACGCTCCAAACTCCACTATGGCCAAGACCAAAGAGCTGTCAAAGGACACCAGAAACAAAATTGTAGACCTTCACCAGGCTGGGAAGACTGAATCTGCAATAGGTAAGCAGCTTGGTGTGAAGAAATCAACTGTGGGAGCAATTATTAGAAAATGGAAGACATACAAGACCACTGATAATCTCCCTCGATCTGGGGCTCCACGCAAGATCTCACCCCGTGGGGTCAAAATGATCACAAGAACGGTGAGTAAAAATCCCAGAACCACACGGAGGGACCTAGTGAATGACCTGCAGAGAGCTGGGACCAAAGTAACAAAGGCTACCATCAGTAACACACTACGCCGCCAGGGACTCAAATCCTGCAGTGCCAGACGTGTCCCCCTGCTGAAGCCAGGACACGTCCAGGCCCGTCTGCGGTTTGCTAGAGCGCATTTGGATGATCCAGAAGAGGATTGGGAGAACATCATATGGTCAGATGAAACCAAAATAGAACTTTTTGGTAGAAACTCAACTTGTCGTGTTTGGAGGGGAAAGAATGCTGAGTTGGATCCAAAGAACACCATACCTACTGTAAAGCATGAGGGTGGAAACATCATGCTTTGGGGCTGTTTTTCTGCAAGGGGACCAGGACGACTGATCCGTGTAAAGGAAAGAATGAATGGGGCCATGTATCGTAAGATTTTGAGTGAAAACCTCCTTCCATCAGCAAGGGCATTGAAAATGAGACGTGGCTGGGTCTTTCAGCATGACAATGATCCCAAACGCACCGCCCGGGCAACGAAGGAGTGGCTTCGTAAGAAGCATTTCAAGGTCCTGGAGTGGCCTAGCCAGTCTCCAGATCTCAACCCCATAGAAAATCTCTGGAGGGAGTTGAAAGTCCGTGTTGCCCAGCGTCAGCCCCAAAACATCACTGCTCTAGAGGAGATCTGCATGGAGGAATGGGCCAAAATACCAGCAACAGTGAGTGAAAACCTTGTGAAGACTTACAGAAAACGTTTGACCTCTGTCATTGCCAACAAAGGCTATATACCAAAGTATTGAGATTAACTTTTGTTATTGACCAAATACTTATTTTCCACCATAATTTGCAAATAAATTCTTTAAAAATCAGACAATGTGATTTTCTGGATTTTTTTTCCTCATTTTGTCTCTCATAGTTGAGGTATACCTATGATGAAAATTACAGGCCTCTCTGATCTTTTTAAGTGGGAGAACTTACACAATTGGTGGCTGACTAAATACTTTTTTGCCCCACTGTACATATGGATGAGGTTTGCTTCCAGCGCTACTTCCGTCTGTCCCGCGCCCTGTTTGAAGACTTCCTGCTTCATTCAGGTACGTCACTACGATGAGACGCTCTGATTGGTTGACATGCTGCTTTAAGAGCGTCAAAAGTTCAGCTAGCTGAACTTTCTGCGTTTTGAGCTTTTCAAGCGTTTCAAGCGTCAACGCCGGAAACGCTCGAAAAGATGCCGCTCATAACGCTCACAAAGCGACGCAGAGCCGTTGACGTCTGTCTGACGCCCGTCCACCATAGACTTCACATGTAAACTTGCCGCTTCTGACGTTGACGGTTGGGCCGGTGTGAACGCACCATAAGAATGCTCGACACATAAAGTAATGAAACAACGTTGTAAGTTTAAGAACATGGCTTAATGTTATTTTCCGAAACAACAAAGGAAACAAAAAGGAATGAAAACACACAAACTGATCTATGAGCCAACATGAGGGAAAAACACAGGAAGTGATTTTGTGCATGAGAACAAACCAGAGTGCAAGAAGATCACATTTACAAATTTCTTACTGAACTTTTATCATGGTAGCAATTAAATGTCAATATGAAAGCAACATTAATATTGAAACTAATTAACACACTTTAGATTAATTATCTGTCTCACACCGATAAAATCACACCAACTTGTCTTCTATAGCTGTTCTGCCATCAGATTTGGTTTCTGCTGTTTTTATTTCTTTTACCCCAACTAACATTTTTTTAGCATCACCACTTGTGAAAAAAGCTTTTTTGGTTGCTGCTTGTGTAAAGGCTTGAGTCATATTACAATATTCTTCAGCCACCACGTGCACTTGACCTGAAGTTATTGTTTAATTTGGTGAACTGTGTACATCACGCCACTCAGCTCGTGTATGAGGGTTTTATTTTTAAGGAGAATCAGTTTCTTTCTGAAGGTCCTTCTCAGTTTGAAGTGCACAGGGATGTTGTGTGTGAAGTCAGGATTTTACATTAGCTCAGGTTTATGACTAATTATTACTAATTTCCCCATTTTTATATTTCTGCCAAAGTTAACACCACATCAGAAACAGATGTTTATGTTAATATTTTATGCTAGCCTTGTGCACGGAACAGGAACCCACAGGACTGGTTAGATCTTGATTTTCTGGAATTGTTTAAACCTCCTTATAGATAATCAGCTAAATAAGTGCAATTTGTGTGATGTAGCAAATTTTTGGTTAATATGATTTTAATGTCCTTGTTTTTGACTGTAAACAAAGTTTTTATTAAGCAGGAAATTATACAATTTTTAAATTTCTTTGTCTATCTTATACACCAATATTTGAGGTACAGCGTGCATTTCTTCTAACTCCCTAGTTGAACTGGTGGAACTCATTAATTAGAAAGAGGTGATGTTTTTTTTTGTGCTGTATTTTCTGTGTAGCTGCTTTTAATATATTTCTGTTCTTTAAAACTGAGAAAGCTGGACGAAAGCACAGCCTCTCATTCCAAACAAAAGAAACAACACTTTATATTTCACCTTATATTATGGTGCAGGGACAGTCTCTATACTTAAATTAACCTTAATCTAGCTCCAAAAAGCAAGGAGTAAATATTTTACAATTAAATGTAGTTTTGTGCAGCTTTAAAATAATGAATTCATTGTGTGGTACTTTTGTTTTCTGTGTTAATTCATGTTTTTTTTCTGTAAAATTCCAAATCGTCTGATTCCAAACAGACTTTTTTGCCTTTCCTCTGATAAGATCACCTGTAAACAAACAGCAACACACATTTTATGATCTAGTTTTCCAATTTTCCAAATGGTCTCAATCAGGTTGCTAATTAGAGAGATTTCAATTTTGGGCCTCAGAATTAATCAAGCCAATCAAGTCACTGCTTGGAATGCTGTAATTAAATAACAGCACGTGATAAACATGCTGCCACAAACCAGCAGTCCTTCTATCACCCCTACTGAAATATACAACAATAGAGGAATCTAATTCTAATTTTATTAATGAAAATACCATATGAACAAACGCAAACAATGTTGCAACATGATTAGTACAAGACGCTTGATATTATTTAAAAGTTCCTACTTGTTTCCTCATGGAAACTGGTCACAATCTGATGGATTAAAGTGTTTTTGGCTTGCAGCACCCCGAGCTGCCAAAGTCTGAAGCAAGACACTAAACACCACCGTTTGTAGTATTTTACTTTCTAAAAATGTCTCAGTGAAAATGTGCATTTGGCTACAAGAGTTACAGGAATTTATTTACAATTTTATTCAGGCAGCCCGAGGGGCAGCACTCATGAGGAGGGGGCCTGGAGGAGAGATGGGATTTTAGGTAAACTGAGTGTTTTACTACCTGGTCTTAGAATAACACGACAATATAAGTTATACTTTAGGACAAATGAATACCATCTATCTCCAAATGTCTATCCCAGACGCTAAAAGCTGTAAAATAGCAGGATACAGAACTTTTAATGTTTGAAGGCTAATCTGTTGCTAACATTCACATCTTAGATTATTCTAATGACATCTCAAACAGGGACAAATGTTTAAAACCATTGTAACATAAAACAATTTTACTTAGTCTGTTCATATCTTCAGATGTCAAATAGGAACAACTAAACCTTGTTTTGATGAGCAATATCAAACTGAGCATTTAAAACCTACTTTGTTAAACAATCAGTGGTGTTTTGGGAACGCTGACACACATTTACATAATGGTATAATTTACAGACCAATGTAATTTTAAACTTCACGTTATTTCTCAACCCCTGCAGGATATAAGAAAATTTCAGATGTTTGCACAATTTTAAGCTCTTGAACTGTAAATTCCAGCTGTATTTCTATGTAAACATTGACATTTTTAAAGGTTGAATGCTGAGACATGGGATAAAACCAACATGATGAGGAAATGTAATGATTTTCTAACATGTCCAAATCTAAAATGACTATTCTTGGATAACTTTTCCTTTATCATGGGAAATCTTGAGTTTTTACAGCTTTAAATGATCAAATATTTTTATCTTTTCAGACAGTCTGATTATATTACCTCTATTTTTCAAGGGCTTTTGAGTATCAAACTTGTGTCGAATACTAACAAAGTGTATTGCCAGATATTGAACTGCATCTCTGTTGATATCTAATTAACTTCATGATCCTATGAAGTTCCGGCGGAGATTTTTCTTGGTTGAGATTATTTGCTTTGATAAATATTCTCCCTTTCACCGGACTTAACAAGAACTTGTAGTTGTCTAAAAGCTAATTCAATAAATACAAACTGAACAAACACGGAACTAAAATTGATTTTACATATCAATAATCTGAAGGCCAAAGCCTGCAAAGGAGTTATTCAAACAAATTTCACGATTTCTGAGAAAAATGAAAGGAAATGCAGTTTATAAGAACAAAGAACTGTGTTGTCTGAGAATGGATTCAATAGGCATAAAGCCCTGGCCACAATCAAATATTTGAATGGTATGACACTTGAAAGCACACCTTTCTCTTCAGTGGCACAATATCCAAGAACGGAAAACCAAACAAGGCCATTGTATAAAAGCTGTCGTGCCAATTTCCTACTCAGCACACGAACAACTACATCATCGAGCAGAGGAGGGGTTTGTTTGAGGAGGAAAGATGCAGAGTTGGTGTATAGGATGATGTGACAACAACAGCTTTGACTCATCTCAGCATAAAATCTGTCATCATCAGTCTCCTCTGAGAGACTGGTGTTAGTGAGCTCTAACCATGGCTGCTGTCATATGCCACGGTACACACGTACTCCCATGTCTTTGTCTCATTACTCCGCTGTGTTTCATTCTTTATCATACACCAACTCCAACGGAGCAAATCATTTCACTTTATAGTGATAGTGGAAGTTTTAGACTGGGTCTGTTAAGGATGGGTATCGTTAAGGATTTATCGATACTATTACTCTTAGCGATACTCCTTATTGATCCGTTACTTTATCGGGTACCCTTATAGGTACTTTTTTTGAAAGACTAAAACACAAGGGAAAAAAAATAAATAATGAACTATAATTATTTTATTTTTTAACAACTGAAACATCAAAGCACAGATAATAAATAACTACAATATAAAAAGTACAACATAACTTATATAAAATAAGTTGTTTACAGTGTTTTTATTATCAGAAACTAAAAATACTATATTGTCTATTTAAAAAGTTTAAGGTATTCAAATATACTATATAAGATATATAAGATATCAAACATAACTTCCCCATACAACAGTGCAATTAAGAACCAAAATGAAAGATTTAGAATGTTAAAGTGTTTAGTGCAAAATAAGTCCTCTGATTCAGACAGTCAAACACTGTCATCTCTGTTTGTATTTGGTATATTTTAACAATGTGTTCGGTCAAATTACTCGTGTTCCCGCCTTTACAAGCAAAGCTTTTATATTGTGTTTATGACTGCGTGCATTGTCGGCATCTATCTTTGTAAAATGAAGCCAAATTTTGGATCTCTTCGTTCCCTCTGTCATCGTCTGTGTACCTGCGTGTACCTGCTGGGGAGCGGAGCTAGCTTCTAGTGAGAGCCTAGGTGAACACGGGAGCGCGCAGCTGTCCCTCCTCCCACCATCAGTTCCCACGGTGCATGTGCTTGTTAAGTTGGAGCGGGCTGCCGATACAGTGTTTGGCTTGTGTTTATATCTCCCGCAAAAGATGAATACAACGTTATTTACTATTAAGAGGACCGGTAAGATTGATGGGTGGACCGTCAGAATCAGCCCCGGGGCTAATTTAATACCGGGTTTCGATACCCATCCATAGGGTCTCTTTAGTCCCTCTACTGAGACTCTCTTTATATTTTTAAAATGAAGGAAATAAATGACTTTATTTTTATTAACAGCTTGTGTTCAAGATGATACCGTAAAATTAAAATGATATAATTTCTAAGAATGTGTTTACAAAAATATACATCCTATGGGCCTTAACTAGGAGTTGGCTGACCTGGTTTTTGACCCTGCAATTTAGCAAGCTAAAGGTGGATAAGTCCAAAAAGAGAGATTTGTTAGATGAAAATAGAGAGTTTGATTCCAAAGTACAAGAATGTCGTAGTTTCCTTTCAATGCCAATGATGTAGGCTTACATGCTATGGTATGGTATGCTTGGTATAGGGTACAAAATTAGTAGCCAATTAAATAAAATTGAGCATTAAAAGATATTTCCAGCATTTGGTGAAAATGACCAGCGCTGTAAACTGACACAAAAGCAGCTGTAGAATTTTTGTAGAAATCTTAACAGATCAAAACAACTTTTAAGTCATTCAAGTCACCAAACTCACCCACTGCTGTTAGTTTTGAGACAGCTCAGAGAAAAACTAAGCATGGAAAGCCATTCTCAGATAAAAAAAAATGTGGGGATATATAGGTTCCTTGTCTCAGCATATTAGACCAACTACTATGAACCTGGGGGTTAAAGTGAAAGCTGAGTTTAAGCTTTCGTTAGGCTCCTCTGGGGTCACTGCCAATTCTGTTCTGTGCCTTTCTCATGTTTGGAGCCAAGTACCTATTCAATTTAGCTGCTTTCATGTCTAACAGGCACTTTGATGTGGTACAGAGGAATGTTTGACCAGTAGCTGGATTATAGCTGGACTGACCCTATCTGGGGCTCGTTATCAGGACTTTTTAGCCTTGGGTCAACCAGTCTGAGTGGGTCACCTCTATAAACTGCTGGTTAGCTTGTGCTGCCGGGATTTCATGGAAGAAAGTAAATGTGAATCATTTCCCGGTCTAGTGTTGTAAACTCTTTGGATTTGAGACAGTTGGGTACCAAAGTTTCCATTTCTCATCAGACTATCATGATTCCCAAAATATGATTATGATGTATATTTTCCTTCAAAAAATAACATTAGTCAGATAATTAGAATTTTATAAGTAATTACATAATCATTCAATGTTTCATATCACAGTTTTCTATCCATGTAATTTGCTTCCATTACTTAAATATTCCATCTGTTCTTTGAAAAAGTATTTTGTTTTAATCACAGAGAGTTAGATTTGTTTATACTGTTTTTTTGTTGTTGTTATCGTTCATTGCCTCCTTTGGAGCTGTGGGGCCCATTTAACTGATTTGCTTTCAGCAGCTATGTATTATTCTCAGTTTTTGTGACACACAATGTTGATTAGCATTATTTATGAGCTGGCTCACAATCTCACATATGATATTAAGTGTATTCATCCACAATGTGGTGAGAATGATTGTAATTAGAATGTGCTGGAATACAAGAGAACAGTTATTGCCAGAGCTGCAGTGAAGCATTACAAATAGATAACAACAGAGACAAGCGTTGTTAAAACATTGCATTTTGCTTTTACAGCAAGGGATGATAGAATGAATCCTTATCTTAATGTCCAGACGTGTCTAATTTACACAAGCTAATTCTTTGACTCTACAATAATTGCACTATTAAGAATGTTACCTTCTATGAAATAAGAAACTCGGTAGATCTGATTCTGGGAAGTGAGAGTGAAGAATTTTTTATGAGAAGATTGTGTTTTCACTACATCAGTCTTGCTCAATCCCAAATATCCCTGCAGGTGGTTGAAAAAACTTTTATAAGACACTGATTGCTGCTCATTCTGTGGAACAAATATCTGGCAGCTTAGTTTTAATGTCTGTGGTGATTTATCCTCTAGTGTGGTACTGACAGCTCATATTAATGTCCTTCTTTCTTCACACTGATAATTCACCTGGAGAATAATAAGTGCTTATTAAATGTTTATTGCATGGAGATTGTATGTTCTTATTGCACAATGATGGATTTTTCTCTGGATATTGTAGTTTCTGGATATTGCCGTCTCCAGATCCTTGCTGCCTACAGCTAGAACCCTGTACAACGACTTTCTGAAGAAAGATTGAGTTACAACAACAATTTCTTTTCTTTTAGGATTTAATAAAGTATTTTTGAATTTGAATCTCATATACAAATCGCAGCCATGATGAGGCTGCAAGGAAGTCAGCCACAACTAAGTACCAACAAGAATAAGGCAGGTCCTGAGCAGCCAGGTGAAAGGTAAGAACAAAGTCTGGGTGATCAACGCATATGCTACATATGCCAGTCATCAGATGAACCACTGGTCTAATAACTTTGTGAAAGGGGGAGGGTTTCACCACAAGTCCACCATGCTGAGACTGTACACCAACCTTCCACAGGAGCTGCTGGTGATTATCTACATAACCATTAGAGTCCATTATTTGCCAGTCCCTCAAAGTCTTGTTTAGTTCAGCAACCAAAACTGACTGCAGAGAACTATCAAGTCTGCCGAGAGGATGATGGGTGCTAATCTGTCTGCATCCTGGACCTGTACTCCTTCAGACCCAGGAAAAGCACAGGCAGCATCTTTACATGTCTGTCTATGGGTACAAAGGCAAATGTAAACCAAAACCAAATTTACTATGTATGTGACATACTTGGCTAAATAAACCTGATTCTGATATGATGATCCCAAGAGTAATAACAAGAAGGAGGAACACGAGAAGCCTAAGAAATACCAAGAGGAATTTCAACTTGAAAGTCAAGGAATCAGTGGTACCAGTGGTCATTAGAGCAACCTGAAACTGGGAGAGTGGCTCCAGCAGATCCCAAGACTTACATCAGAGATCTCTCTCCAATGGAGTGCAATCATAGGAACAACTAAGGGTGCAGTCACACCAGCCCTGTTTACTTCGCTTGAATTGAACTCTAGTTCGTTTGCACAGACAGTCCGGTTCGTTTGGGGAGGTGTCAACGGGCAACCGAACTCTGACTCTGACCAAACAATCAAACTCTAGTCTGCCTAAAAATGTGGGTGTCGGTTCGATTGAAACGAACTCTGGAGCGGTTCGATTGCATGTGTGAACGCAACCGAACCGAGACCACACCAGAAGCAGGAAACGGACTATATTGTGTAGCCGTCTCAGCCGCTTCGTGTAGTCCTCTGACACGTTATCTACTCATCCTGAACCCATTGCTGCAGAATACTGATCTGGTACATTCACCAAACATAAAAGATCCCAAAACCACCAGAATCTGCTGCTACTCCATGTGTATTTATGTTTCACTCTCCTGCGCCAGGAAGTGCAATAACAACAATAATAAAGTAATGCAGAAACTCTACAGCGCCACCACAGGCGGGGGTGTAACATGCTCCAAAGGTTATTTGGTTCGGTTCACCAACTAAAAACAGCAACAATGTTGCAACTTTGGTCTCTAATCGAACTGAGTCCACCGGACTACCAGGTGTGAATACAGCCTAAGACACTGCATAGAACACTCAAGCTACCAGACCTCTGACAGAGCACCTCAGGTTGAGGTAGAAGTACAACCTGCTGAAGAAAGGGGAGCTCAGATTTTGTATATATTTTTTCAAGATTTAGAGGATGTTTCTAAATTGATGGAGTATTTTGGATCATCAGCATTGTTTTTACTAATGTGGAAGAAAGGTCAAATTAAACCATCCTGTGTTAAGCTATTGAAGTTCCTAGCCCCCAAATGAAATCCTACAGAGCAATATTATAATCAGTGCTATCATGTTGTGAATACTATCAATCACACTGGTTAAGCAGGCATCCAAACTTACTTAATCCATTATTCTCAACTGCATCCTCTTTTCTGTCAACCAGATCACTCACTGTGCCCTATTAAACTTTGCATTCCTCATACCTGCACTCGATCTCAATTTATCACTCTGTCACTTCTCAACTCTATCATTCCTGCTCATTAGGTGCTGTGGGATTTGCTTGTTGTTATCCATCTTCATAAAACAAATTTATACCCTTCTCTCCACTCCATCACTCTCATTTTTATCCCTTAGCCTGCAGTCTCTTAATCTTGGAGGTCCTTTAAAAATATGACCTAAACCTTTCTGCCTCTGATGATCCTTGTCCAAGTTATGCATTATCAGATTATGATCCCATTAGAAGGTCTGTTTGGTAAAACCAATAAAAGGAAAACAGGCAAAAAAGAGAAGACAAACTTCTGTGATCACTCAACTGAAAAATATGATTAAATTTGTGTTAGCGAAACCTGCAAAATCAAGTTTAGCTTCAACAACTCGGGTGCCAAATTCTCAATGCAGTGCTGTGTTTGAGCTGTACTTCCCTGAACCTCCTAATGCGGCTGCTGAAAAATAAAAACATGTTACTTCCAGAACAGCTGATTTCACCAAAGCTAATGATAAATAAAATGAGGTTGAATTTAAAGGGAACCTTATTGTTCAATAGCAATAAATATAACAGCAAACGTATATAACACTAAAATAAAATATTTGCATTAGATAGTATATGTAGTTTGTGACTGTAACTTGAAGAAAATATGACACACTAATACCTAAGGCTGTCAGTTATGAAGTGAAATAGCTGGTTATGAAGAGACAGCAAGGAGTGTATTAACCTTCTGTCAGTTAACAGAGTGGCACAAAAAGTCACACAACATTCAGTCTTATTTCCAGATAAATAATTGACTGTTAATCTAACTTATTTTAATAAACAATGACATTTAAAAATGTATTGGATATTTGAATTCTTCTTTGTGGAATCAAAGCTGTGAAGCATGAAATCTACTTGAAATTTCAACTTTTCTCGTCAGACATAATAATGGTAAACTACTGAAAATCGACATCTCTGACATTGAATAATTAATCTAATCTTTACGGAGAATAATTTATTTAAAAATCTGTATTTTTTGCTTCGATAAAAATCACATCTGCTCTGTCGATTGAATGACTCTCAGTAAATACTTTACCATGTGCATAGAGGATCAATTAAATCAAAACGTTTCAGTTTTTTTTTGGTAATTCATTTGTGTTTTGTTTTTTTTTTGGGGGGGGGGGGGTATGTCCAGTGGCTTAGTCCCTGGAGTAAAGGCAAAGCAAGGCAAGTTTATTTGTATAGCACAATTCATGTACAGGACAATTCAAAGTGCTTTACATGAAACAAAAGCATAAGTAAAAGAATGAAAACATGATTTAAATAAACAGAATTAGAACAAAGGACAGCTTAAAAGCAACCGTGTGGATTTGGACTTTCTAATAAAACTTTATGTAAATGCAGCGGAGAACAGGTGGGTCTTTAACCTTGATTTAAATAAACTGAGTGTTTCAGCTGATCTGAGGCTTTCTGGGAGTTTGTTCCAGAAATGTGGAGCATAGAAGCTGAAAGCAGCTTCTCCATGTCTGGTTCTGACTCTGGGAACTGATAAAAGACCAGATCCAGAAGACCTGAGGAGTCTTGTAGGTTCATACTGGGTCAGGAGGTCACTGATGTATTTTGGTCCTAAACCATTCAGAGCTTTATAGACCAGCAATAGAACTTTAAAGTCTATCCTCTGACGGACAGGCAGCCAGTGTAAAGACCTCAGAACTGGACTGATGTGGTCCACTTTTCTGGTTTTAGTGAGAACTCTAGCAGCAGAGTTCTGAATGAGCTGCAACTGTTTAACTGATTTTTTAGGAAGACCAGTAAAGATGCTGTTACAATAATCAAGCCGACTGAAGACGAATGCATGGACTAGTTTTTCCAGGTTTTGTTGGGACATTAAATCTTTTATCCTAGAGATGTTCTTCAGGTGATAATAGGCTGATTTAGAGATTGCCTTAATGTGTTAAAATAAAGACTAAACAGCAAAACAGCAGCTGAATCTGATCACATTTCCATGGCTGGGTGAAACTGGTTTACAACACAAAGAAGAAACCTTAAGGTTATACTTATTTCACAATAAACTGAATTTCAACCAGCTCTCCCATGACCTTGGTGTTCACATTTAAATAAACAGTTTTGTAGATAAGAGTCAAATGAAGGGAAAACAATCTTGCCACTGCTTTTCACAGCTCAATAAGTGGAGGATTGAATACATATTTTTTTTGTGACCATGTACTACTAGACATCTGGCTTTTTTGTTCCCATCTGTGCATGGACTGAAATGCTGAAGAACAAATTTGAGCTTGTTTTTTGCTACTCTGGATCACCTGTGCAATTTAAAGCAATCAAATGGAATAGCACTGCAACAAATTAGACTCTTGGAAAGTATATGCTATGTTTTTGCTGTGAATGACAAATGGATTTTGGCCAGAGGGTAGTTTTTCTAGCTGCAGTTTCTGGTGATAGAGTTTGACTTCAACATTGTTTTTGAAGTTTAGGTACAAATAGGCTGAAGGTACTTCCTACTGCTTTTTGAACATTAAATAGTGTGTTTTGTTCTAGTGCTATGAATCAGAAATGATTGTCAGTAATCTACATGTACTTGTTATTTGTGTGCATATCACTTTTTTTTTAAAAATTATTTTACACTTTTGTTTGTTATGGTGTTCAAATAAACTATTACTACTAAAACTCACACTATCTTTGTCAGTAGGGTACTTATAACTTTATCAGAAGATGTAGAAAAGAGAAAAAATATTTAAATAGTAAGTGTAGTGGGTAAGAATGTACTACAAAGGTCATTGCTGAAGCATTCCATCCAAACAGCCTGAGAAATAAGAGGCTGTTGTTGCAGACAGTTAAACAAATGCCACTGAGCCCACATCACCTGTCAGTGTTGTCAGGAAAGCTGAGTGCATTCTGTACTATTTAGAACACTTTGGGCCTGATATATTAAAGGTTTGCGGTTGTTAAAACAGGTGCAAACTGCTCAGCGGCCGCAAAAACAAGGAGCAGGAGATTTAATAACGGCGCGCAGGCAAAACTGCGCCTGTTAAACCTGCTGCTAGACACGCAAAGTCATTTTTGTGTCTTTGCTCTTGATTAATATGGAATGTGGGCGTTTCTGTCAGAAGATGCAAAATATTGGGAGGAGAACGTGTAAATAGGTGGGCCTTCCAGGCGCACTGTGATTTATCAAACATGGAAATGTTTGCGGCTTCTAATTTTGCGCGTATTTTTACCGCCTTTGAAAAGTGTCTTAACTCGGCGCAAAAATGATTGTTGCGAGGAGAAGACACACATTCCAGCACACCGTGACAGTGCTGCGTCTCCCAGGGTAGATTGTCTAGTGTGTGTCACAGGTTTTGAATGCAGTGTTAGGGTTAGGGTTATCCAGACTCACGATTCTTTCATTCTGAGGAACATTGTTATATTTACGAGGTTGAGAGATGGTGAATATGGAGATTGCAACTCTTAGGTGCGTGTGTTACATTATTCGTGCTGTTGTTTGCTGTGTGTTGGACAACATTCAACAACATCACAGAGTAGAGCCTGAAGATGTCTTTGCTGCACCTCAACAATAAAGTTTTGCCTCTTCCCTCATATTTGAAGCTCCAATGGTTCGAAATTCATTTTCCGTTTGCGCCTTTCTTTTGCCTGCAAGAGAATAGCGCCGTCAAACTCCTCATTTGAATATTGCTTTTTGCCCCTGTCAACAATTACGCAATCAGCCTTAGTAGATCACCTGCAAATCAGGAACACGCCCTTGGTGCAAAATTTTTGCGGCGCACGCAATTTTGTGCTCTTTACTTGGAATAATACTTGGAAGTGATTCTGAAAATAATTGGGCAAATGTGTGTTGATACCATAAACTGTCAGTATGAAAGTTGTTCTGGGTGAGTTTGTTTTTTTTTTTTAAAGAAACATGTCTTTTTTTTTTAAACAGTGTTATACCCTTGACTGAAGTCTGCACCAATGCGGGCTTCGGCGAAGTGCGGCTCAAGGGTGCAAAAGGGGCGGAGCCAAGGGCACGACTCTCCACTCTGGAGAATCGGGACACCCTACGCACTCACACCCCTCATCGGGAACCTGCATTTGAAGTGCGCAAGGGCACAAGTGCGGGTATTAGGACAGGGCCTCAGATGACGCCAAATTCCAAAATCGGAATAGAATCAATTAAAAAACAAATGAAAATAAGAGATGCAAATACAGAGCTGATGAGCAGCAGCAACAGTAAAAATCACAGCAGCACCAAAACTGGAATGAAATGAGAGTTAAAGGACATCCACGTCCACGATAACACCCAGGTTACTTACATTATTGACAGAGGTAAAATGAATGCCATCTAAAGTAACTGACTGACAACACTGTTTGTTTTGAAAGTACTCAGGTTTAAAAAACCCAACCTCTGTCTTGTCTGAAATTAAGAGCAGAAAATTACATGTCATCTAAGATTTTATGTTATTAAAACAGACTTGCAATCTAACTAACTAACTGAATTCCTCTGGCTTTGTTAAAGTATATAGCTGAGTGTCACCAGAATAATGGAAATGCATTTCATGATGATATAGCAGAATAAAGTAAAATCCTCAGAGATTCATAATCTCATTTTCTCTTTTACCAACGAGATCAAAGGAAAATACACAAAGATTGTGAATAAACAACAGTGTTACATTAAACTGCATGGTACAAACAAAATCCAACTATGTGATAATTCCAGACTCGAGTAATATGGATGTAGAGAGTGAATGCAGAAGGTTAATTTGATGCAATTGTAAGGACAGAATAGTACCTCTAGCTACTTGAAGTTGAGGAGGTTTAACAGGCCATTGGAGCTCTGAAACTCCATCACTCTCGTCAGAGCTTTATTATCACAATGTCAACAGAGAGGCAGCTAAATCTTGTTAAGGAGTGAATATCAGAAACAATTATGGCCAGATGAGAAAAAGCTCTATGCCTCTCAGACAAGGTCTAATTACCCAAAGCAGGTTGGCCGGAGTTTGAATAAATGAAGAGGTAGAAAAGTGGCTCTGTTGCTGATGAGGCTCAAGATCAGAGCATCAGAGAAAACCTCTTCATGAGAACCATAATCAAAACACTTCAGTATATTATTTGAGGAACCGGATAAACAAAATAATTGTAGTAAAATAACAGCATGTTTATTTTGATTAGTATGTCCAGACCTAAGAGTTTAACATCAGCCTTTCTCATCAGGGCCATGGGTCTGTAGTCCTTTAATTCCTGGATGGAAGATTTTTAGGGGACTGAAACGATGGTGGGCTTTTTAAGGTAAGAAGGAATGTTGCATAGCTCCACTGATGTATTGGAGATTTTTTGTGGGAGCCAATTATTCAGCTGAAACCTTTAGAAATGTTGACATGTCAATCAAAAGTCAACACCGAGCCAGGCTATAATACAAATTTTTGCAATGTGCACAACTATTCTAATGGAAATCTTTACAAAATATTCACTGCTCAAAAGGATTCAGGAAACACTTTGAAAACATATCAGATCTGAATTGGAAACAAATAATGCTGGATATCCATACTGAAATTAATAGTATTTTAAGGACCAAAGGATGCCACATCATTTGATGTAAACGATTGTTATCAACCTACAGAGGGTGGCTTAACCCCACAAAATTTAAACTGAAAAAGTAATGCTGCACATTAGTTTAATTTGCTGAAATGTCATTGCAACAACTCACATTGGTACTCAGTAGTTTTCTAAGGCCTCCACATGCTTGAATGAATAACTGAAAACAGTCTGAATTGCACCCTGCCAGTGTCAGATCGATTAAACATGATGTCCCTGATATGTTTTATTGGATTTAGATCAGGCCAGTCAGTGATATCAATTCCTTCATCCTCCACTTCTATTGCTACATGAGGCCAGACATTAACATGCAACAGGCAGAACCCAAGACCCATTTCACCAGTAGAGGGTCTAACAATGAGTGCAAGGATTTCATCCCAATACCTAATAGCAGTCAGGGTGCTACTGTTTATCCTGAGATGGTGCGTGTATCACTCCAGAGATATGCCTCCCAAGAGCAACACTAACCCACCATCAAACCAACCATACAGAACTACTGTATGTTGCAAGGAGTATAGACTTCACTGTGGCTTCTCAAAAAGCACAGAGTGCCGGAGCCAGACCTGCTAATTCTGGCCAGATAGGGAGCACAAGTCCCACCAGAAGACATCGGGTCCTCAGACCACTCTCACAAAGTCTGTGTCCAATTGTTTGGTCAGAGAAATTCATGGCAGTGGCCCGGTAGATGTCACTTTGCAGGGCTCTATGTTATTTATCAGCCTTTAGCAAGTCATATTTTGTTTTGATTCTGCCTTCATTGTCATTCTGCACTCTGCAATCAGCTGGTCTTGACTCGCTAGCTACATATCTCTCACCTGTTTCCAGCGTGATGTAAATCCTTTCTTGCCTTGTCTCCAATGCCAGATTGTGTTTGCCGTTGGGACTCACAGTCCATCTCTCTCTGTCATAGTCTTGCTGATCATAGTGTGTTCTGATTCTTTCTCTGCCAAGGTTTCGGCTTCTGGGTTTGGATCCTGGGTCCTAAAATATTCTGACTAGTTATGTAATCAGTGATGTCAAAAGACACATTAACTAAATGGATACACATTTTTAAAAGCTAATGTTGCCATCTTCATCATCATCATCATCAATTTATTTATAAAGTACATTTAAAAACTGCAGTGACGCAGACCAAAGTGCTGTACACAAATAAAAACAACAAATACAGAGATAAAAATAAACATATTATAAAAACAAACATAAAAACAATAAAATAAGGTCAGCAAGGGGTTAGACTGCCCCAACAGAGTTAAAAACCTGAGAATAAAAGTAAGTCTTTAAATGGATCTTAAAAATACTAAGAGATGGGGCGAGTCTGACCGTCAGGGGGAGCTGGTTCCATAAACTAGGGGCGCAAACTGAGAACGCCCGCTCACCGCGGGCCTTACAGCGGGTTGGACGAACCTGCAGCAAGTGCTGCTCAGAGGACCTCAGGGAACGCCACGGGACATAGGGACAGAGAAGCTGCGCTAAGTAGGGTGGCCCGAGCGCATGCAAAGATTTAAAAGCAAATAAAAGGATCTTAAATTTAATCCGATAGCGGATTGGCAGCCAGTGCAGATTAGCCAGTACAGGGGTGATATGTTGCTTCAAAGCAGTCCCAGTTAAAAATCATGCAGCAGCATTTTGTACTAACTGGAGACGAACTATTGCTATTAAATTTAACTACTTGTGTAGTTTTTGGGGGTTCGCAGTCTTTTTTCTTTGCCTCTGTTGTACACTCAATTTAATTGCATTCTCAATTTTCAATAACATTGGGCTCATAAAGTAATTATAAAAAAGGTTCTTGTGTGTCTTAAGTTAGACATAAGTACAAGTTACAGTGTGGTGCTTCAGTTTGCTGCACAGAGAAAGTCAATGAAGAAGATATGACATGCAGCGTGATGAATATGAGAGACACACGTGAGATTAGAAATAGTTCTCTGAATAAATGAACAGATTATTCAAGTGGTAAAAAAAGAAGAGGTGTGAAGCTGCGAACAATGACACATTCCTATTCTCCACCCAAAATGCTGCTTCTAAGAATAGATGTGTTTGCCTCTGGTCATAGGCTGCAATTGCAATAATCATTAGCACCCTTTTTGTGTGATACTCAACATAGCAAGTTGTCATGTGACAGAGCAAGATGATGCTGTGCAGCTGCACTGTGTGTGTTTCCATGAGTGTCTCATTCCTGTTATGCCTTTGTTATATTATACATAAATATGTGTGTATATATAGAGAGAGTGTTTCTAAGAAAAGGAAAAGAACTTGGTTCCAAAGAGGAACAAAAATATCCTCATTCATTGTGTAATAAATTCAGGGAGCATGTCTGATTGTTGGCCAATTCCACTTAAGTTCATTGGCCTTACATATTTTCTGTTCAGAGATTCACGTGAATATTTAAATTAGATCAGAAACACATTTGGCTCAACATTCAACAAATGAAACTGGCTTTAATCCAGACAAATCACAGAGTTTCTCAGTATCAGATGTGATGATTCTCCTCTAACTTCATAAATAGATGGATGCAGTGACTCATTTGCTCTCAGGCTACTGTTGCAGTGTTACTGCTGCAACCTTTCATTACTCATAACAGTTGTACTGAAGCCACTTGGCCCTTTATGATTACAGGGAAGATATACAACAGAATAAATATCAGTTTATTCTATGCTTTCTTTTCTTACCTTCTGACACTAGGGGACCTTGGATGGTTGCAATAAAAAATGTGAAGTGAAAGATAGTAATTTGATATTGTTTGAGCAATATTCCAGCCTCATTGAGCTTCTTAAAAGTCATACACATCATCACAACAACAGCTGATAATCCAACAAAAGCTACTTTAAGTTGTTCTACAGGATTAATTTGTTTTGTGCTTAGCAAGGTCCCCAAAGATGAGGCTGCTTATGTCAGAAGGACCTTTTATTGGAATGCCACACAGCCATTTAGCATTTTTCACACAATATTTTAGAGATAGAATCTTTAAGCACTGAAGCTGATTCATGTCCAAAGTGTTTCCATGTGTTTGATGTTTGAATGATGAAGTTGTACTATAACAATGGACCTTCTTACAGACAGGTAACAGTGCTGCCAACTGTTCCTCTGTGCAGTCCCCCTAAAAACACATTGCACTAAATAGTTTTGGGTTCAGCATCTCAGATCTGTGGTTGATGTCATATATGTGTTAATACACAGCCAATAATAACAAATTAAAGACATTTTGTTGTGAGTAATTTACCACATAATTAAATAAAGGACTTAAGGATTGGCAGTTAAACTTTTAGTGGGATGATCATGACAGTTTTATATGGTTTAGACCAGGGGTGTCAAACTCCAGGCCTCGAGGGCCACTATCCTGCATGTTTTAGATGTTTCCCTGTTTCAACACACCTGATTCAAATGAACAAGTCGTTAACAGGCTTGTGCAGAACTTGTTGAAATACAGAGGATTTGAATCAGGTGTGTTGAAACAGGGAAACATCTAAAACATGCAGGATAGTGGCCCTCGAGGCCTGGAGTTTGACACCCCTGGTTTAGACAGTCTTGCAATCTGGATCTCTCTGAGAATAGCAGCAATCATTCTTGTATTTCTAAATTGTCTCTATAGAGGTACTCAGATAAAGTCAGCACAACAATGTATTCAAAGGTAAGCATGTTTTCATAACCTCGACTGACATTCTGACAAGCCAAGTAATCCTGGACAATGTGACAATGTGATGCTCACAAACAAGAACAATGATGTCATGAAAATGATAATAGAGACACTTTATTTCCATCTGCAATTTCTGGCCTCTACAAAAAGCAGCAAAAACAAGATACAACATGATATGCTTCACTTGTTAATCATGGTATAGTGACATTCACTGAGAGTACTAATTCAACACAGTGCTAATTGATGTGATAGAACTGAATGTTTGAAGGAAAACTCCCCCCGATACAGTCTGAAATTTAAAAGATACATGAAAAAGGGGCGTGGCTGGACCAAGGGGGTAGCAGGCTGGGCTGTGATTGACATGTCACTCTGACACGTGCACCAGAGAGCGACAAGTGACATGGAGGAATATGTAGACGAGACGAGCAGCTCTGATCCGTATCGTTTCGAGCCGGTAGTTTACCCTGCTGTGGCTTGGGGCCATAGAATGGGGCTCTTCTCTACTGGTACATTGTTGTTAGCCAACGCTTTAAGCTTCAGTAATATCGTGTGACTCTGCCAACAGGCGCAGCTGCGCGCGATCGCTCTATTGATTCAAGCCGATGGTTTGTACTGCAGCAGCTTAAGCAGCATACGTAGAATGACGACTGTCTTTTTGTGGTATATTGTTGTTGATTAAAGCAAAAGCTAAATTTGGATTAGCTCGTGTAATATCTGTGACACAGCCTCATCAAGTGCTGCTGCACATCATTGTCCACAACAGAAATCGTGTTGCAGAGTGGTGTCCAAGGTATAAATCAAAGTATCTCAACATGAAGAGAAAACCCTTCAGTAATGTGCTAAAAACATGTTTTTACACAGTCACAAACACTAAAATGAACTCTGATAACAGCCGTATACACTTCCTGTTCAAACTCACTACTGAAAAGAGGTGTGGCCGAGACCGAGCTCTTTTATACTGCATAGCGGTAGAAACCTGACGTCACGTATAGAGAAAATAATGTCTCAGCCAATAACAATGCCTCATTCAAATTTAATTGCAGTGTAACGTTTTAACCTGAAGAGGGCGCTCCACTAACGGTTTTTGGTATAAAATGAATAGTTGTATAAAAATGTGCTAAAAAATACCTTAAAAACAAGACCCAGAAATGTAGACAGGACTATTACACACTCATTTATTAGTTTATCAGGGAAAAAAAATTATTTGGGGGTAAGTTGCTCTTTAAGAGTCCTATGCAATTTAATGGGATTTACGCAGTTAGTTAGTTAGAAATCTTTGTTTAGGTGATTTAGTGAAGAACCTTGGCTTGTTAGTACTGCTGTAATACCAGCAGTACTACAGGTACCCAGATCAGTTCACAGAGAATACGTTCATTAAACTCTGATTGAAACGTAGAAGAAAAGGATGTCCTGCAGTCTGCTGAGAACAAATCAGCCACCTGGCTACGATGTCTAGACAACTGTACACCAAAGAACCTTCTCTCTATGCAGACCTTGAGTACATATGGAATGAAGCAGATAAACTACATGCTGGATGAATACAGAGCTTTTACACAGTACATTTGGGAGCAATCTTAAAATATATCGTCCACCTTAAAAACATGGCGACAGGAGAAGTTTGAACCTACAACCTTGTGATTGTTCCATCTCAACCAAGGACAAAACCCAGAATGAATGTCCCAAAATACTCTCTAAAGCTTTTCAATCTGATTTTGAAGTCGTAAAATAAAATAAAAAAGTTGAATAATGACTGAATGAATTGTGACTGTTGAACGACTTATTTAAAGGCTGCTAATCTGTTCTTGCTGTGTGAGGGATAAAGTGCAGCTGAAAGCCAGTAGAAAAGGTTTAGATAAAAAAGGCAGACATTTGTGGGGCACATTTTCATGCAGCAGATCACAACTCTGATTCTAGAATACTGAAATGCAGCAAACATAAAAGCCTACGTGTGCTTTTACATTTCCATTCTTCTATTTTCTTCATTTCTATAAATTAAAGCCTTGGGGCTTGCCACATCTTTATAAGAATCACTCCCCAATATCAGATGTTTGTGTTTAAAAAACATTTTGCAAGCAATAACTAATACAGCCCAAGAATAACTTACTGTTTGACAGAGTCAAAAAGTCCATGTTGAATCTATTTTTGTTGTGTTTTTTTTTTTTTTTGCACTCATTATTTGGTCCCTCTCAGTATCAGATTCACAAAACAAATAACACTAATTATATGATGGTGCCAACATGCCCATGAAATTCAGCAGGTGTGAGCAATTTGTTTTGTTTGATCGCAGTTTTCCTCACTGCAGAATTTAAAGATGGACGTCTGAGACACAGAAAGAACAAAAAGAAAACATATTTTCTCAGTGTAAACGCCGAGTCTTAATGGAAGAAGAACAAAGGCACTCCTTAAAGCTGGAAAATAGAACATCTCACAATATCAGCAAGAGATCACGTTATGACATTTAAAACAAAAGTGACATTTAGTGTTTTCAGGAAATGCTTCTTCATTCTTTTACTTAATAGATTGAAAAATGGGTCCATTATGTGTATTCTGGACAAAGTACTACATGTTTCCTCTCTCCCCAAAGGGAGATGATAGGTCGAGGGTAAAGGTAACTATTAAATGGAGTACACATGTTTATCTGTTTCTTTTCCAGAGATGTAAATATCAACAGCTCTCAGGAGAAGGTTAATATTTCAAGCCTAATGCAGGAATGAGGCTGCAGGTCCAGATTGTGTCCACCCCAGAGTCCTGAAGTCTTGCACAAATAAGCAATGTGGGACACGTTCTAAACGTTAGTCTGACCCAGGAGAAGGTGCCAAAGGCCACAGAAGACATCCTGCCTTGTTCTAGTACTAAACACTCTCACCATTCCTTTTCACTCTGTCATCTACAAAAATACTGGTGACTCTGCAGTTGTTGGTTGGATCAGAGATGGACAAGAGACTGAATACAGAGGACTGGTGGACTGCTTTGTGTCCTGATGTGGAAACAATCATCTTATCTTGAATGTGAACAAGACAAAGGAGATGATTATGGAGTGTCCTCACATCTGCAGTCACCTGCTGGAACAATCTGATAAAGAAAGCTGGTTCTGTTCTAAAGACTGATCTGAATTCTTGATTGTGCAAAGTAAGATGTTTGTTAAAATGTACTTTATTATGAAGGACCATGATCATCCTCTTCACAACACAGTAACTCAACAAGAGTGTTTTCAGTCAGAAGCTTCTTCAGATCCAACAAAGACAACTACTTCCTGTCCACAGCTGGAACCTTCTAAAATGTCCTCCCAGTCTTATTGTTGTTTTATTAGTTTGAAAACTGTGCAGCTTAAAAATTAATGCACAAAAGATTTGATCTTGTTTTTAATTTAAATGATAATACCAGAGAATGTGTTGTGTGTTTTTGAACACTTGTCATAAGATTTGAGTATTTTAAGAACCTGGTAACATAATAATTTTTAAAATTTCCTGATACTTAAAGCAGAACTAAGTAAGTTTTTTCACCTCAATAAATGTTTTCTAGAGTCCCTGTGGGGGTAAACAAGGACTTGGCGGGGTGATTCGTGGGTCCCTCCCCTCCCTCCGGGGTCTGTGTCCTGAAAGCAGCACTTGCAACTTTCAGTGGATCGGACCCGACTAATCTCGCGAGAACAAACCTGCTTTACGGCACTCACACTCACGTACATAAATACAAGCATGAAGCCCTTGCCGTTGTTATCAACGCCACCCTTAGGAGCGCAAAGATGGCAGAACCAAAAAGAACGAAAAAACTTTTGACCGATGAGCAGAAAAAAAGGAAACGTGATTGGGACCGAGAGAGAGCTCAGTCGCGGATGAACATCGGCAGAGCATCTGCGTCTGCGGCGGAGGCGGGGGAACGTTACGACAGTGAGCTTTCACAGGGGACCAGTAGGGGGAGAGCGAGAGCAAAACTTACTTAGTTCTGCTTTAAAACCCCCAAACTGAAAGAGGGTAAACTTTCTTTTTCTGAAGACTCAGAATTGTACAAATCTTTTAAACATCAGTCTCCAGCTACATCTGTGTTGCTTGTTAAAAACGTTATTAACTCATTCAGTGCCATAGACGTCGCGACGTATCTACAGCTTTTATTGACTTAAATCCCGCAAAGCATTCTGGGGCAGCTGCTCGCTGAATATGAACTCCTTACATGCTGTACTTAGTCTGGATGAGATTTTCCTTTCTTACCCTGTTATAAAGGCATGTGGTGCGGGGGGAGGAGCCAGGCACTCAGGACAAGACAGACTGTGAATACGGAAGGGAGATTCAGAGTCTGTGAAGCGGCTGTGACGTGATCTCGTTGTTAAGAGTTATTACAAACTAGTTTAGAATTGATGGAATTGAGAAGGTGGTGGAGTTTATTACATGAATAAAATCCCCCTAGCGTCAGAGTCGGATCTACTGGGACCGAGTATTGTGCCTAACGCCGCGTGGTCTCGTTCCTCAGGTCGGGCTCGTCATGTCTTCAGCCTGACGTTGAGGTTCTTCTGGTGATTCTTGTGAAGCTGAGGAGGATTTATCCGACCAGTATCTCCTGTTAGGATCTTCTAAAGGCAGCAGGGAGCAAAATAAAGAAGGATTCACTGCATAAAACACACAGAAAGTGTTGATAGATGAACCGATGGCCGGGGCGGGGGGGTTAGCTGACTAAAGCTGGATTCATACTAACGCAGCTCCGACGTGTCGGAGACATGCACCGCCATGATACGACATCGTATGGGCTCTCCAACAGCCTCAGACGGTCGGTTGGAGTCACGCTCTATTTTCTAACTTTCTGACGGCCGCGTCGGATGATGCACGTCTGTGATTGGTCAGCCAAACAACCCAACATCATTTCCGGCACGACATAGCTTCCCTTTTGTAAACAGTGCGAGTGTTGACAGTCTTGAAGACAAATTTGTCTGCATTAAAAGAGGTCTGAAGGGCAGCAGTGGCGATGCGGTGGCTGTAAAGTCCCTGTTTTTAATTTGGTTAGAACCGCACATAAAGCACCGGGAGACCTCTAAGTAAGGAACGTGCCTCCTGCTGTCCTGGCGGAGAATTTCTTTTCAACAGGGTCGGAGTAGGATGAACACAAACTGGCTCCGTCAGTACGCCGCCATGTGGGAGCACATTGCCTTTGAGTTAGTATGAATCCAGCTTAACTCGCTCACTCACTCACGCGCGCGTGTGTGTGTACACACACACACACACACACACACACACACACACACACACACACACACACACACACACACACACACACACACACACACACACACACACACACACACACACACACACACACACACACACACAGAGTATCTGAATCATAAATCTGTAACTTTTTTCTTATATTTTGTTCAAATGTTGAAATTGTCTATAAATGACTATTTTTAGACATAAAATAAACTATCAAAAGTACTTTGTTACTGTTGTTTTATTACTTTCATAGTAGTAAAACATAGTTCAGATGTTGCATGAATCCTTAAAACATGAAATATTTACATCAAAGTCACTGATCTGCTTGAAAAACCTCTTTACACAAAACGCTCTTTATCTCAGCTTTTAGTCCTGAAACGTGTGGATTTTCATAAAAGTTGTTCTTTTATACTGCCGATTACTAAATAATAGAAAAAGGTAGAAACAATTTATTTTGCTGCTGAAAGAAGAAAGACTAAATTTTGTGCTGATGGTTTCAGAATTCACATCGTCATAGGAGAAAATATTCTGTGGGCCTTCAAAAATCAGTAAAAATGCTAAATATCTCTGGTACTGAGGGGGATATGAAATCTAAAAGTGGCACTGAATGAGTTAACTGAGTATTGATAAATTATACAGTCATGTATCCTTTTCAATTCCAGACTGTAATTCCCAACTTTAAGATCTCAACCTATAGCAGAGATGTAGAGAAGGATACAGATAGCTTTTAGCATACATTTTTTACCTTTAATTCTTTTTTAAACTACAGCTCCAACCAAAGATTCAGTGATACTGGGTTAGTTCGGGCAAACTAACAAAATGAACTAATTAACAAACAGCAATTTATTTTGTATGAAATTCATGCTGGGAGTATTTTTTTATAAAATCTGATAAATTAATTATACTATGTCCTTAGAGAACATATTATCACTATAATGCAGAGGCTTGATTTAACTGGAGAAGAGGCATTGTCTACAGTACGATGGACTCTCTAGGATTCACAGATGAACTGATGTGTTTGTGTGAGTCTTAACCTGTTATGTGACGATGTCCTCTTCATGCCAGACTGTCTGAATCATGCTTGAGCACAAAGGCAGGACCAGGCCCTTCTGTTTTCATTTAGAATTCTGAGCAGCACCACATGCTATTTGTCTCTTGCAGAATTACAATTTCACATCTCATTTTAGATAAGGAATTGCTTCTTGAGAGAAAAGGGGATTGTACATGTTCTCAAGGTTTCAGCTGTTCTTTCGTGAGAACTCTTTAGGGAATATCAAGTTAGGGAATTTGTCAGCAGGAAAAGATACAGCATGAAAACATTGAGAGATTTTTCCACAAAAGGCTTTGAAGATTCAGTAATTGAGGAAATCAATAAATCTGCTCTGCTTCTACTGTATCTCATCTCCTTTCACTGGCTCAACTCCAATCGGATAAGATATATTAAATCACCTCATGTACATATTTATCCAGTGAAAATTTGAAGTGCTTTGCACCACAGGGCATCATCTGGAAATAAAGAAATAATGATCTTATAATAAAATATACCACAGCCTCATTCCTAAAATCCAATCCAAGATGATATAAAATGATGATTATTCATAAGTTTAAATTTTACATAGTCCATCTGTATTTCTGCTAGTAGGTTTTATTGATACTTGAAAACATTTCACTTCATCTGTGGATTTTCATCATTTCAAAATAAAAGGTGCCGCATTTCCAGCCTTCAAGCTGTCGACTGAGCACCTTCACCACTGACTGTATTCGTGTTTTTTTTAAATAGGCCTTTTGATTTTGTTCTATTTCCTGATGATTTTGTAGGAACAGTTTGGGTCAGTTTTATAAACCTACGTTGTGCTGCCATATTCCTTTAAGAGAACAGGTCCTTTTTATTGGCAATGATTTTAAGCATGCTGTAGTTTCAGTCTTTTGTAATACGATCATGAACTTAACATGCTGAATGATACCTGGAGAAACTGCAGGTTTTTTAGAACTTTCCTGAGTGTTACATCATGATATGACCGCAGGGTGAATTTGCGGGTTAGTCCACTCCAGGGAAGACTGACATCTGTCAAATGTTTTGCGATTGTGAATAACCTCTTTCACTGTAAAATGATGGACTTTCAACTGCTTGGAAATGGTCTTTTACCCCTTCCAAGATTGAGAGGCAGCAACATTTACATTTATAACATCATTGCTGATGTTCTTTCCTCCTGAGCATTGTGTTAAACACACTGTAAAATGGCCAAATCTCCTGATTCACAGAGGTGGTCATAACTAATAAAGTGTAAAACTGACTGTTACTTTCCCTCTTAAATTCCATGTGGCAAAAAAGTTCAACTTGTGGAATCTGCTGTCTGTTTTGAGTTTGGTGGAAAACACTAAAAGACACTGACAGTATTATGTTTAAAACACCAAAATTTGTCTTCCTTAAAACTTTACTTCATCAGTATAGCATCTAGTAAGGAATAATAAAAAAAAAAGACTGGTTGTACAACCGTCTGTGTTAGGTCTTGGGGGTTGTTTTGGGTTTTAGTCATTTCCTCCTTTGGATCTTGTTCAGCTCCCCTCCCATGTTAGCTATAGTTATAGTTTCATGTCCTACTTTTATTTTCTCAGTTCTTGTATTTCCGGTTTTGCTTTTATTTTGGTAACGTGTGTACTTCCTGTTCTTCTCCCGTGTTTCTGTAACGTGACTGTCTTTCTTTTCTCTCCATCCCAGTATTTTTCCATCCAGGTGCTTTGAGTTTGGTTTGATTAGTTTCAGGTGATATTTAAGTCGCGTGTGTGTTTCAGTTCTTTGTCGGTTCGTTTTTGGTTTCTGGTCGTGAACATACTCCCATGGTGTGGATTATTCTGCGCTCCCTCCAGTTTCTCTGTCTACCCATCCACCCATGTAAGTTTTATTTTGGCTGCCTTGTCAGCTATTTTGTTTCTTTGTTAAACATTTTGCATCACTCTCCTTGGTGAGTCTGGCTCTTGCTGCATTTGGGTCCAAACCTTAAAATATTCAAAACATAACAGTCTGGGTGTGTTTAAGAGGACAGTTAGGAACATTCAATTTGGCCTGGCTAGATACTACTACAGTACATCATCCAAAAGTGTCATTGTTCGGGAAAAATTCAATCTCAATTTGTCTTTCTTCAATAATTCCATGTTGACAAAAAATTATGGCTTATTTTAAATTTAAAATGTTTAAGCAAATCTGAAAACATGTCTTCATTGTATTTTGTAAAAACACATTTTCCTCCCCTGTAAACACCACGTAAGATTAAATACATTATTCTTTGACATCTTATAAAAATGTTAATTTGTTAAGTTGAGTCACGACTAGCTTACAAGAAATGCAGTTTACAAGAAGAATATCACAAATGAGAGTGTGTTTAAAATAAACTCGAGGGATTATTAAAAACTTCAGGTGTTTTGACTCAAGAGTCCAAAGTTCATTGCGTTGTGAGTTCCATGTTCGATAATCTTTCAGTTTGGGAAAGAAAACAAAATAGCTTTCAGGGATTTGGCAGTGTTTCTATATAACTCTGCTTATACCTGTAAAACACACAAAGCAGCTAGTGAGAGTTATCAGAAACAAAATCAACAAACAGAAGCTTTTCTTTGCTCTTCAATACTCTTGACATTAAAAGACCAGCAGTGTGTTGCAAGTAGCTCTTGATTCCTCTTGTGATAACTGAGCAAAATAGTTTGATATGAGAGTATGTCAGCAGCATTAAAAACAGAACAGCAAGTGGGATCTCCACAGTTAATTACTAGCTGTGTCATGATTGTCCTTAAACACCATGTGGGTGGAATACCACAATGCAATACTCAGGCAAAAGAGGAGAAGGCTAAACAGACTCCATCGATGTTGGATTTAAGTACAACAGGGGAAAAATCCCATAAGAACATGGTGTTGATCCTTTTCATCTCAGTGTATTAAATTATTTAACATCAAATCTATTTAGAAAAGACATTTAAAAACAACTGCCATTGGCCAAAGTGCTGTACAAAAGGATATAAAAATGAAAGAAATAGGAAATGAGATGGCTGGAGAAGGACAGTATATGGGGTCACGCCATCATGAAAGATTTAGTGTATTTTAGTTTATTTAGTGTATTTGACGTTCTATTGGGGCGGCTGTGGCTCAGTGGTTAGAGCGGTCGTCCTCCAATTTGAAGGTTGATGGATTGATCCCTGCTTCCACTGCCACATGTCGAAGTGTCCTTGGGCAAGACACTGAACCCCATGTTGCCCCCCGATCTGCGTATCGGGTTGTGTGAGTGTTAGCCCCTACCCTCTCCCCCCGGTTTACATATCGGGTTGTGTAAATGGGTAAATGTAAAACCTTGTAGTGTGAAAGCGGTTTGAGTGGTCTGAATGACTAGAAAAGCGCTATACAAATACAGGACATCATAAATCTACATAAATAGATGAAGTTATTATCATGCAATGCTTCCTCATGAACAAATAGTTGATTCTGGTTAATTTGTAAAGGCCTAATATTGATGATCCAACCTTCTATTAAAACTTGTTTTTATCCATTTCAACTCTCCATGGCAATATAATCAGGTGGGGACTTCAAGTGCATCCGTAACTCAAATCTTAATAGATCATGGTTGAGACATGTCTCACCCAAGATACAAAGAGGTTACACAATAATTTATGCTTAAAGGTGGTATATGGAACTTGGAACGGAATAACACAGCACAAGGCTTTCAGCCATCTGGGTGCCAGGCTCGTTAACCTCCCCGCGCGCTCTCCGATGCTCAGGTCGATCAATATTCCTCACCAAACCCACTCGGATCCCCGATCAGAGCAGGACAATAAAATATCATGAGTTCAGTTCACTAATCATGCTCTCAAGACCCGCTGATCACACACTGACTCTGATAAAAGCAGCTCCTACCTGTTTGAAGCTCAGTCATCGATTCAGTCAGTGGCAAAGAGTTCACAGTTGCACCGCGGCTCCAAAACTTCCTGCAGTCCCTCTTAACATCCTCTGTCCTCCTCACACACCATCCTGCACGCCCCACTTATCCAATAAAATAAAAAAAAGCAATAAAATCCTCCGTGGTGTGTCTTCCAGTCGAAAAAGTGGCCCGAAGCGCTAATCCACTTCAGTAACATGCTGCAGCTAAGTGTTAGCTAGCTGCTGATAGCTGCTATTAAAACTTTCCACACAGAACTTGCTCGTCACATGGAAAACTCCCTATAGCAAGTAAATAAGGTATATAATCACCACATGTCCCCGGTGCTTCCAGCTGCTTGACCTGCAGACTCCACAGTACCAGCCTCACTGTGCTGGATTATTTACGGTATTAGACAACCCAAAATGGTGCCCGCTGCTCTGCCAGCTATTGGCTGGTAGATGTAAACAAAATGCCAACGTCTGCCTGTCAAAATTATTATTTTATGATATTTTACTTATAATTTTTAAAGGAAATGCTGTATTCTCATTCTACAACCCTCTAAACACCCCGTGGAGGTATTATTTTATTAAAAATATTGCTTTTTATGAAAATATTCCATATACCACCTTTAAATTAAATACACTACAAAAAGGGGATACACCTATCATTCTACAATATCTGGATCGAGTGCACATTGAGAACACTCACATCTCTGATCACCCTTTAATCATGCTCAGATACTCTGTAATAGCTCATTTTAATGGAAAAAAACAATTTGGTATTTCAAACCACACTGTTTACCCGTTTTCAAATTTGTTGAATATGTAGGAGCAAATATCCTTGATTACTTCATCCTCAACCCTTTAAGGCTTTTCTAAGAAGCCAACTGATGGGCTCCACATAAAATAAGTTAAACAAAAACTTTACACAAATACTAGGAACTGAAAAAAATAATTGGAGAGCTTGAAATGGACACAAATAAAAAAGAATGATAATGGGCCGAAGTTGGCAGTATAAAAAGCAAAATATGATAAAACTATTCACTGATATTTTGCCACAAACCAACACAATGCTGACTTTTAAACCTGCTTTTTAGCATCGGCTTGGAAAAAGACTTAATGCATGCCAGAAAGGAATAAAGGCAGGCAATGGTGATGCTTCAGAAGCTCTAAGCACATTCTAAATTATAATGCTTCAGTTCTGTGTGTGGATATCAGATTAAACAAACATCTAAGATAAATGTTGAGCTCCCTTCTGATATAAATCTTACATAACCTTTATTCATATCACAATATCATAAACTGGCTCTAAGAAGAAAACTGATGGCGGATAGACGAAAGACAAGGTTAAAACAATTTAGCATTTAGAGCCATAAAAGCTCCTGGTTGAGTCTGTTTATAAAATCGTATTTTTAAGAGAAGCCCAGGTTGATGTCAATGACAAAGGAAGGGGTATCACACTGATCAGATACATTTCAGGATTATCACATGATGGATGATCAGATGAAGTATCAAACAGAAAACACAGAGAAAGACCTCCTCTGAGTTACTCTGCTTAAGATAAACTGATTTACATCACTGAATAAAAGGGAAAGCAAGAAAAAAATAAAAACACAAGACCTCCTCTAATCATGTGGGAAAATATCTGATTGTGAATCTTTGCACCAAAGCATCACTGAGGAGGACCAGCAGTGACAGACAATGACGTTGAGCGACCTCTCAGTGGGACTTATGTCAGGTCTTTGAAACATCAAACGGATGATTCTGCAGATGTCAAAAATTATGGCTCCAACCTGAAGGAAAAAACAAACTGAGGAATGAGTTTCACTCAAACTGCTGTTTCAATCCAGCATGACGGGTACATCACCATGGAACGAAAACACAAGAATTACTGTGTTACATTGATTTAATTAATAGCAACAAGTATGACAACTTCAATATAAATCATTTCTAACCACTACTGTCAATGCAAAGCCATTAAGATGTAAGGATTTCAAATGCTTTCATTAGATTTGGGTCATCATTAACATGATGTGCTAATAGGATAATGCAGTAGTAATGTGAACATGTGGAATGGGGACAGCTCACTTACTGCATGTACAAGTTATACTTCCACAGAAACCACATAAAAGGTGGTTTTAGAAAATGCTAATTAGCAGTCCCACAAACTCTCTTAGGCTGCACGGTGGAGCAGTTGGAAGCACTGTTGCCTTGCAGTGAGAAGGTTTTGTGTTCAAAACTGGTCTGGGATCTTTCTGGATGGAGTTTGCATGTTCTCCAGGTTCATTCATGGGTTTTCTCTGAGGACTTTGGTTTCCTCCTACTTGAGGTTAATTGGCAGCTCTAAATGTGAGCTTGGTGTGAATGATTGTCTCTATGTGACCCTGTGATTGACTGGCGACCTGTCAAGGTGTAGCCCCGCCTCTCACCCAATGACCCCCCACATCCCCCACACCATTACACCACCACCACCAGCCTGCACAGTGGTAACAAGGCATGATGGATCCATGTTCTCATTCTGTTTACACCAAATTCTGACTCTACCATTTGAATTTCTCAACAGAAATCGAGACTCTTCAACTGTCCAATTTTGGTGAGCTTGTGCAAATTGTAGCCTCTTTTTCCTATTAGTAGTGGAGATGAGTGGTACCTGGTGGGGTCTTCTGCTGTTGTAGCCCATCCACCTCAAGGTTGTGTGTGTTGTGGCTTCACAAATGCTGTGCTGCATTCCTCGGTTGTAATGAGTGATTATTTCAGTCAAAGTTGTTCTTCTATCAGCTTGAATCAGTCGGTCCATTCTCCTCTGACCTCTAGCATCAACAAGGCATTTTCGCCTACAGGACTGCCGCATACTGGATGTTTTTCCCTTTTCACACCATTCTTTGTAAACCCTAGAAATGGTTGTGCATGAATGCATAATAACTTTAGTAAATTCTGGTCTTGTCCCAGGGTTCATCCTCATGGAACATACCCAGAAAACCTCCAGAGGTAGACAAGCAGGCAGCACTGCCCTCTTGTACGCTGAAGGTTATGATGCCAACAGATGCTAACAGAATTGCATCATCGGCAAAAAGCAAAAGTGAGACCCCTCCTTTCCCAAACCAAGACATAATCCTCTCTATTCCTATTACTCAATTACTTTGAAATCCTGTCTTGAACACCACAAACAGATCTGACTGATAAGAAGCTGCCCTGGCAGAATCCAAATATATAAAGGGAACAAACTAGAGTGGTCTTTTAATTGGCTCATCAAACTAACTGCAAGTTTCCCCTGGTTTCCTCTTTCTCACATCTCACGATTTTAAATGAATGGGTGCTAATGTGGTGTGCTATCTTTGGCAAACTGGAGGAGTTCTGATTTATTTCCACAGCTTAGCCAACCTGATGTACTGACAGCCTGGATTGATCCATGTGGCCATGATAAATTCCCCATAAACAAACAGTTTCAGCCCGTTAAACGTACTACAGCCACATTTACACAGAACCAAAGAGAAAAAAGAAAGTCTGGAAAGGCAATCAGAGGGGTCCGCTCTACTCTTGACACTCATTTTCACATTAAAGCTACCAGACTGACAGGATGAAACTAGTAATTCCAGCTTGAGTACAATAAATGACCCTTTTATGCTTTGTAAAATCTTTTCTTTGTGCTTTGTTAAACAGGCTTGGGTCATGGTAATCTCACAAGACACATTGTGTCAAAATCATTACTTTGTTATATAATGAGTTAATTACCTGCATCAGCTACAATAATAAACACCTACAAGATAATTTGCTTTACTATCTGGTGTATAAATGCTTTAAGCCCCTGAAAACCATGCTACTTCAAGATAACACACGTATCATATGTACAAATATTTTAGTCTCCATTTACAACACCCTTAGTGATCTGAGTCTGCACAGCCTATGTTTATCAGAATTTCTGAATCTACAAACAATTAGAGCATTCCTTAAAGGTGAGAGTCCTTCTATCCCAATCTGATAGGAAACCTTTCAAACAGCTGACTGGCAGAGGTTTGTGATAGAGCTGAAAAACAAGCAGATAAATCAGCTTCTGGCTACCCAGTGCACTTCACAGTGTCTATCAGTCAGTTAAATGAGCTACGCAAATACTGAAAACTTCAACTTATCTGAACTCTGATGGGAGCATTGTGAGGAAGAATATTAGGGGGTTTCATTTTTTTAACAAAAACAAAACGAGCACATTTCTAATGTTGCGATGTTGCAGGTAGGGATGGGTATCGTTAAGGATTTATCGATACTACTACTCTTAACGATACTCCGTATCGATCCGGTACTTTAAAGACTAAAACACAAGGGAAAAAAAAATAATGAACTAAAATTATTTTATTTTTTAACAATTGAAACATCTGTCTGTCTGTCTGTCTGTCTGTCTGTCTGTCTGTCTATCTATCTATCTATCTATCTATCTATCTATCTATCTATCTATCTATCTATCTATCTATCTATAGTCCATGTACTCTTATTTCCTGGCAGACTGGATTGGGCTTAAGGTAAAATGGGTTGTAGAAAGGCTTTCTATCATCTCACAAAGTGATATTACTGCCGTGCAGACATCAGCAGAAGTGGTTGGAAGTGATGTGCTCACAAATGTGACATATTACCAACTACAGGTGAAGTCAGAACACTTCTTTGTCATCTCAGCTGTGTATGCATTCATCACCATGTTCTATCTCAGGTTAGCACTCATCATCATCACCACCACCACCATAACAGGACTTCAGCCTTAGCCCAGTCTGGGCTGTCTGGCAGCATCATCTGTCAAACCTGCTGTACCCATGGCAATTAAGTGCCAGACAAAAGCTCAAAGGCGTATTATTACACGAAGAGTCCCTGGTGTGTGTTGAAGAAAACCACTGCATGTGACTTGTCCAAACGGCCATCTGTGAGTGTGTGTGTGTGTGTGTGTGTGTGTGTGTGCGTGTGCGTGCGTGCACAGCAGAAGGGTAGACAATGTATGGGTCAGTTCAGAAGTGCTGTCCTATTAAATTACCTCTCCTCTTTTTACAGCACGGCCCCCACTCTTCTCTTTCCTCAGCTAAACATTTGTCTTTCCATTCATGTCTGAATTTTTATTCCTATGAACTGAGTTCCCAGTGGTAAACTGAAGGTGTGGAAGCTGGCGGGTGATGGTAGTGGCAATGTGGGGGGTATGGTGGGGTGGGTGTTAGTTAAATAGGTGCAAAGTCCATATTTAATCTGTTTTAGTCTCCTTGCTTGTGTACAATTAGACAAAACTGTTAATCTAAGGGTTTCCACAAATACATTTCAGTGTTTAGAAAAGTGTTCAGAAACAAACTCAAAGTTAGTGAAGACAAGCAGAAACTTTTTGAACAAACTGATGGTAGAAGACCGGATCATACCGGAACAAAAAATTAGACTAGTCAAGTCAGAAACCGATAAAAAACATTAAAATGGTTTGGACGTGTAAATATTGCTGGTTCAAATCTCCTGGAGTTAGTGGAATAATTCTATGCCTGAGACTAGGAAGGGACAGTAGGTTTATTTACCACTGAAGGCTCTTTAATGTTAAATAAAACAAGCAAATGATCAGAAAACCAAAATTCAGTCACAGAAACACACAACCAGTAGGAAATTACAAGATCTAATGTATGGCTCTGCTCGTGTGTAGGACTATAGACCAATTAAGTCAAATCAGAAGAGTCAATCTTTAAAAAGGCCCTTCCATTAAAAACAATTTTATGAGGTTTCTGTTGAATATTTTAGCTCCACAGGTGTTCTTACCTTCATAGTGGGTGTGAAAACAGGTCAACAACTTCTCTTTCAGTTTTTATCTCTCAAACTACGCAGGTGGTGATAAAACCCGAGTTCTAACGGCCTGTATCTGTTTCATCACAACTCCTTTGTTTGTTAGTATTGATCAGCTCCCGCAGTTGAAACCACACCTAGCATGCTTGCGCTCATAGGCTAGTTTGTTAGCCAATCAGACTCCGGCAAATTCGAACAATGAATATGAACGAGCTGCTGATGAAGCAGCCTGACGGAAGGAGCCGGAACCACCTGAATTTTAAAGCAGAGAGATTGAAAGGTCTGTTAATCAGTATTTCCTGACGGTTTTTAGATATAAAATGTTTCATATTACTGGTTAATACTTAAGAAATAACCACAAAGTCCTGAAATTTGTATGAAATGGCCTCTTTAAGGTTCAAATGACACAATCAGTTGGAAAAGTCAGTATTACTGCTGCTGGTGGAAAAGCCTTTGACTTGTCCCCGTTTGCAGAGTGCCACTTTTCCACAGACGAAGAAATGTTGATATGAATGTGTGGCTGTATACAAGCATGGCAGATACAGTCCGAGCAACAGACAAAGACAACAGTGACAGAAAAGAACAGCAAGGAACAAACAGAGGAGAGGCTGATGAGGCCACAAGCAATGACGCCATCATGAAAAAAACTGGAACAACAGAGAGACTAAAGGAAAAAAGTCATTATTATATCTGCCCATTTTCATGTTATAATGACAGTCTTGTTATTTCAACAATATCAGGTACAAGATGGACATCAGTAATCTTACAGTTGAAACAAATCTGAAATTATTTCCTGAGAATTATAAGCAGATAACACCCTAATTTAAAGCCTTCCATCTTGTAGCACCTGTCAAAGTTCTTCTTTCCAACTTCTCTCATTTTAAGGATGACAAGCACTCCCTTCAGTTTTCAGGAGTGAAATAAAATGTTGTCACAGATAATTAAACCTTTCAGCCAGCAGCTTTCTGGTGAAAAGATAAGAACTTCTGGAGAAGTTCTGCTGACATTTAAACTGTTTAGAAAACCATCTTCAGTCCACACTGATTGTGTAAAGATTGTTGCACATTCTTTTTTAGAACCGTTGCCAAAATAACAGTTTGCTAAAGCTCAGAAATGAGTCCAGTGGATTTCGGCATGATGTGTCAGCAAAGTAAAACATGCCTGTGAATTATTAATGCAATACATATGCAATGTAGCACACGTATGGTTTTCTTCTTTGAAGTAATTTAGTCCCATGCAGCCAACCCCAAACAATGACGAAAAGATAACAGCAGGGGTTATTGTGGCAATGTAGAGTCATTTTAACTCAATTTACCACACAAAGATAAAAAAAAAAAAGTTGACAGATTTAGGGAGGGATCTCTTTGTTCAGACTCAGTAATAAGAACAAAGGCAAAAACAAACATAACACAGTCAAACTGATTCTGGTGCTTTCCATGTTCCATAAAAACTGAAAGATAGGAGATTAAATATTCATAAGTTTTCACAGAAGCAAATCATGAAGCATGAAGTTCGCCATGCTGCATGATCGGCTGAGCCCCAGCAGAGACGTCAAGCATCTTTCCTTTTCAGTTCGGCCTGAGCCACAACACAATGAATTAAAAACTGAGTTAACTTTTAATTATTGTTCTTCTTTAAAGATTGTTTTAGCTATGCTTTTCACTGGATCAATATTTCTCAGATATCTGAACTGACATAGAAAGACAGACTGAGTGAAATCATTTAAATTCTAGTTACTATTCCGAGAATGTTCCTTTCAAAGTGCAAATTAACACGTTGTTGGAGATTCTCAGTTGTACCACTGTTGTCCAACCCTGATCAGAACTGAAGACACCTTTTGTATGAATGATGGAACATCTTCAAAATAACAATAAAACATCCAGCTTCCTTTTTAAAGAAAAACTCTTAGAACATCACAACAAGTAACATCTGCGGACTGCATTAAAAACGTCTGAAAAAAGAACATAAAACGAGCAGAAGTCTATCACAACAGGATCAGCAGACACAACGTGCAACAAGAAAACACAATGTAGATGTTCCAATCAGACAGATAAGAAATACAAACAATGGCTGTGCCTATTAAGCATAAAGTGCCAAAAGTGTTCCACAGTACCGTGATAGTGCAGAGAGTGTTTCCATAGTATCGAATGAGATGAAGTGTGATATGTTAGTTATAAGGATGTATATATGAGTTTTGTGACATTTCAAAGTTGCTGCTAAATAATTGAAGGAAATGACTGAATAATCTGAAAACCTGAAATGGTTGGAGATCACGCTGTGTTATACAGTACGTGTAAAAAAGGCAGTAATGTTGTGTTACATTGTTAAAGGCTTGAATCTCAATATGAAACAGAAGGCAACGAACACGATAGAAATGCACAAATATGACAAAATTTTTGTTAAACTGGAATAAAAATGTTATTTTGTTAATTTTCAAACTTCCTTTTTGAAAATGGACCAAATTACTTGGACAACAGCTGAATGACCAGGAAGGAAAAAAGCCTGAAGAAGAAAAACTGGCTCTTTGATTGGCCAAGACCAAAAACAGAAATCCAACCCATTCAGCTGGTATGTTCACAATGTAAACAAATTTAACAAACAAATTATGCAAACTTGAGGTTACTGTTTTTACTTTAATGTTTTAAATTAACTGCTATTTCACAAGAAACTGTGCAGTCAGCAGGCAAGGCAACGAGTTAACTAGCATGTTGCTATATGAGAAGAATGCTGCAGAACTGAGAAGGACTGCAGAGAGCGAGAGACATGCTGTTGTGTTCCACACACACAGAGGGAAGTATATCTTTCATCGTTCACTTCTACTCGGTGGTTTGAAGATAATTCATTTGCATTCCCAATGTCCAAACCATGACTCATATGGACCCCTTGATCAAACAAGTTCACTTGTTTGGTCCACAAGAGTTCGAATGAGCTTTTATATCCTGCTTAAACGAAGCAGATCATCCCAGAGTGATGGACATAAAGAAAGATTTGATCTTTCTGACCTGTTTGCACACCTGTACAAGATTCCAGCCAAATCAAGGTTATGGTATATTCCTCTTTTTGCATATATCTTTGACCTGCATGGCAAATCCATGGTTGGTCTACAAGTGATTTACTAAAACAGAAACTGATGTTTCTCAAGAAGGTTTGCCTGGCTGGATACTGCAGTTTGAACTGTATGAAGTTTGTTATAGTCTTATTTCTTTTCATAAAGACAAAATTGTAAATAATAAAAAAAAAATTGAAAACAGGTGATGTACTTTCAATCGGCTCCTACTTCTGACTTAATGGATTTTTTACATTTGCACACTTGATTGGTTGGAGCACCATATTTGCAGATTGCCTTCTCTTTGCTACAGCAGTGCTGTCCCTGCTGACAAATCAAAATGCTTGCAGTGCGCTTGGAGGGACCAGGAATCTTAGGAAACAAACACCCGCAACAAATCAAATGTGATTTCAGAGGATGATCACAGATGGTGCAAGCAAAAAGGTTTCCCACAATATCTGAGAGTGCTCAGTGATTCACACATTTCTCAAGCTGCTGTTTAAGCTACTCGAAAATTATCCATGGCCAGTTATAGATGTAAATAAGAAATATTGCCGAGGACCAGGCCTCGAGGTTCAAGCACTAACGGACAGGTTAAAAAAATGGGTATTTAGATATAAAGATCAATGTGATTTATTGGTCACGATTTTAATGCAACAATGGTAAATCATAAAAACAAAAAATAGCTACTGTTAAAACTTGTATTTCTTCTTTTACTGCACTGCATATGCACACAAAAAGACTTACCCCACTGTAACGGAGTGAGTTGTAGGTGCTCCAGGACCAGCTGGTTGAGGGCTCCCTCCACACTTGCCTCTCCACATCGCTGCAGTGACGGGTGGGTGGTGTTAAGGGTAACAACCCTATTGCTCCTCCAAAGGATTATTAAATATAATGAACTCTACATTGATATCACCTTCTCTTATGCATATCACATACAATGCTGCCAAGCTCCCAAAAAATAGGGATACAGACAAAAGATGCAAAAACATTGTCATGATATGCATGACAGGTTTGTCTGAAACATTCAGAATTTTCTTGAAACACGACACCCCATTGAGCTTTAGGGATAGAAACCAAATTGCATTGGCTATTGTTTGCCAACAGCTAAAATAAAATAAAAAAAAATAGAAGAAGAACAAATGGCTTTATGGCTAAAGGACAGTCGCAAGGATGGATAAGGATGGACTTTTGGGTGGACAGTTTTACTTTAAGAAGTTACTGGATGGCTTGTTGGATAAAACGAGGGTGACTTGCACAATCTGTAAAGCTGAATTCAGTTACCACAGAAGCAATTCAACTCTGACGCATAACCAAAAAGCAAAACATCCAGCTGATTCCATCTCTACCTGGCCTTGTCAGCAAGTTTGTGTAAATAAGGGACATCATTCTCATAGGAGACCACTGGACTTTGGTGAACAACGACTACTCAGGCATCAAAGCACATTTTATTGATAACAACTTGACTCTTCAGTCATTTGCACTGACTGTGAAAGTGTAAAACTGAAGAGTGACATTATGTTGAGGTATGTACTAACCATTTGTTGAATGATGCAAATGAATGGGAAATCAAGGAAAAGTTAACTACACTGATAGTGCTCATGACATGGTTGCAGCTATCCGACTCCTTCCAGTTGAACACCTGCCCTGAACAGCCAACATTATGCAAAGTATGGTAATGACAAAGGATTTTAAAAAGTTCCCGCAAGATTGTTGGAAATTTTAAGCGCAATCCAATAAATGTTCAGGAGTTACTGCAAGTTGCACATGGACAGAATCCGTTGTTCAGGATGTTCCAACAATATGGAATTCCACTCTTGAGATGATCAAGAGAATAACGAGAAACAAATCTCTGCTGATCATTATCATGGCTCAGCAAACAGCAAGGTTACCATGTTGGCTAACCGGGAACTTGCCAAACTGTAAAAGCTGGAGGATCTGTTTGAATCTTGCAGGTTAATTATTTCTTATTTGTTTCTCCTTTTTGTGAGCTTAAGCTTAAGTGGAAAATATTTGATTTATTCCCTGCCAATCTATTGATAAATTAATCATAATTAAATATAGGAAATTGTGTGATTAATTAGTTACTTTTTTAAAATCAATTGACAGCTCTACTTAGAACACATAGTTGCTCATAAAGATATAATTCACAAGCAAAAGCTGTGATGAGACCATCATGCCACACAAGAAAGTGAGTTCCAATGTTTCAGCCTGGACTTTGAGTCACTGCGTCTTGCACTAAACCTCCACAGATGGCTTGTTCAAACCTCGTTCAGCCTTCAGAGCATCATGGGTACGCAAAGTCACGTTCAAGCAGAGCAGCAAGGCCCAGACTAAAATCTGATTTTTAATCATCTTCAAATGTTCTTTTTCTCTTTAGGTTTTCCTTTTTAAGTTACCGGTACTTTGTTTTATAACCAACAAACATTTGATTTGATTTTATGTAGATTTTTCCTTTTTTTTTAATTTGTGCAACTCCGTTTGAGAAACAAAGACTTGCTTGGTTTTGTACTAAATAAACCAAAACAGAGAAAAATGAATCCAGGTATGTTTTTTGTACATCCCAGTCAGTTCATTCAAATTAATGAATTCTGTGTTGAACCAGACATTTTGCCATAATGTTAGTTACATTTGCTCATCACTGAAAAAAGTGTACAGTCATGAAATGAAAATGCTTTCTGTCAATATAAACATATTTATCCTGTTGTGGTAAAGTTACAGTAACTTGCGAATGCAGTTAATAATTTTGATTTCATTAGGAAAACCAGCTCTTGCTACAAGTTCTATTTTAATGTTGGCCTGTTGAGCTACATAGTGAGTGTTTGATGAACCAGGCTGAGAACTCCATCCCACACAACTAGCACAGTGTGTTTCAAAGTGGACTGGCACTGGCAGTGAAACCACAGTGTGGTCAGTAGCTGTACGGATCCAGGAAACACATGGCTTCTGGTTGTGTTGGATTCCAATGCCAGAGGCAACTCTGAGCATAGTTCCAACTGGGTTGTCCTTGGAGACCTGATGAGCCAGTCACCATCATGATTAAAAAAATTCTCTCTTTCTAAATACATGCTCACTTCTTCCTACATCTCATACTAACTAAAGTTACTGCTGTTAAAGGTATTTTCAGCACTACTTTATGCAACACTTAAATATCTGCAAATTTATTTGCATCCAAGACAATGTATAATTGTTCCTTATGCAGATCTACTGTGAACAATCATTTTCTTCTGCTAAAATATTTTCCTAGTTTACCCTCCAAATTTTGCCAACCAACAAATACCTGCAGAAACGTACATACTGTATGAAGGCATGAAGTGTGTGTGGAGCAGTGAACATTTCCACAGTCCTTCAATCATTGATACACCTGTTTGCTTGGAGGGGACATGCGCCATGTTTTTCTGCAATGCACACTTTGTAAATAAGGACTAATAAGGTAATCTAAATTAATATTTTTGCATCTTGAAACCTGTTAACCACCATAGCTTCCGAGAACCATTGGCTGACCCATCTAGTGAGCAGTAATGAACCAGACAGAACCAAAAGAAACCCGCCAGCCTGATCCAGCTTTCCAAGAGATTTCTACTGCGGGAGGATCAACCGGTAGCCAAGGGGACTTTAGTTCTCATCTCAGTCTGACTAGCAGCACCAGACTAGTTGAACCACTTAATCTACTGAGCCAGTAACTTGATCCATCATTCCAACAGTAACTTAAATTAGCCTTACAAATCCTTAGATTTACCTCCTCCTGTTACATTACTGTATTTCATCATTTCATTGTTTAGGTCATATCTTCCTTGTTCAAACATCAATCATTAATTTGTTTATTTAAATCTAGTAATTTTAATCACAATTTCATAAACTAATATGGAATCATTCTGTTATAAGTCATTCTGTAACTAATTTATTCTGAAAAAATTTGTCAATTAACCCCTACATATATATTTAAAGTACTGTTGTGACCCTTTTTGTTCCATGTGAGGTTTCAACAAAGGTGAGATCCTTGAGTTACAAGGTAAATTCAGATATTTATGCCTATTTTGCGACATATTATGTATAGACATACTTAATCTGTACCTGTTATAAGTGTTTTTCACACGTTACAAGATTTCTGTATGAGGTTATACTTGATTTAATTTGGCGTGTTTTATTACAGCTGCAAGTAAAGAAAGATAAATGAACTAAGTCATGGAGACAGGCTGTCAGTAACAAAGTGCCCAAAATCCAATGTAAACATTATTTGACATTTTAATCTAATATAAGGTGCTTCACAAACACACTGTTACTTTGGAGCTTTTAGCGTTAAACTGATGAAAATAAGCACCAGACCTGCAGAGTAAAAGGCATCACTACACAATCACAGAATAGAAAATATTTTACAATTTGGTTTCCCATCTGTCAGATCAAGCAAATGTGTTTCCATCTGACCAAAAGGGTTCCAGATGTGCTGTATCATTGACCAATTTCAACAATTAAAGTACAGCAACCGTGACGCTGGCGTGATCAGTTGATCATGTGAATTTACATGAGATTATTTAGAACATATCCTTTTATCAATGGTTCCAAATGTTATTATTGGTTTGTTTAATGATGAAGCTTTGAAAGGATATGATGCTCCAGCAGATCTCCAGCTTGCTGTTGATTTGGTAACCTTGGGCGTGCTGTCGCTCCTCCTCCAGCTGTTTGGGGTTAATAAAGGAAACCGTTTCCTGGTCCAGCTGTGGCAGACTCTCAAAGTCAAACTTGTCAACCTGGATGGCCATTCTGTAACAGGAGACAGGAGAAACTCTGACACTCATGCCTATGAAATTATTAACAGAATAAAATGGAACAACTGTTTCACAAGTGAAACATAAAACACAGAAAGCTCAAATTTATTGTTTTTGTATGTTTAAACAGCTGATAAATTTTCAGTATTTAACTTTGAACATTTTCTTGAGTTAATTATTACATATTTTACTTCATGTCTTCTGACATTCACTGAAAAATAAAAAAAATAAAAATAAATAAATAATATGGAACAACCATCAAAAGCAAACTAGGACATTTTACGGCCCTCAGGCCATATCGGTTAGATGTCCCCATCTGGCTCGCAAGAGGCATATAGATAATCATCATTAAATTAGCATTATCAGGCTAACCACATAGTGAAATAGAGCATGCACACATCACAAGCTTTACAATCCAAACTGCAAAAGCAACAATACCTTTTCCAATAGATGTGTACATATACAAATTGAGATGTAATAGTTTTATGCTTTAATATGTCCTGACTAAAAAAGCATGGAGAGGATCCTTTCTACACACAAGATGTTTTTTTTTATTGATCTACATATGCATACAAACATTTTAAGTGTTAAAAGTTCAGCAAATCACAAAACATCTGTCCATTATTTTTTCCTTTTTAACATATACCACTTCCCAGTATCACCCATTATGGTCTTTCCCTACATGAAGGGAGGAGAAAAGGCTGCTCTTAATTCCTATGAGGGAACAAATCCAAGTCCCTGGTTAAGATGTGTGGATGTTCAAACCCAAGATGTAGAAGCCTCCATGTGACACATTAAAGGTACAGTAGGAAAGAATTAGACCTTGTTGTCAAATCCGAATCCTGCAGTTCATGTAGGAAAACAAAACATCCGCTCTCAGCCACTCCCTCCCTCCCATCCCTGATTTTTCTGTTGGGTTGCCAGTTCCAATGTTGATCCTCGTTTAGTTTCTCTTGTATTTGTTCTGTTTTCGGGAATGTCTGAAGGCCTATTTGTTCAGCATTGAGTTTTCCTAAGTGTGTTTGAACGCCCCATCATGTGCAGCTCAGCTGATCAGTTAGAAGGATGTGGTGGTTTCTTACTTTTTGCTGCTGCTCGTTGTGGAATTCCAGCTGCTTGTGTTGAAGACTTGGCAGCCTTGCAGACTCACATGTGATTCGTTATAGAACCAGGAAGTCTGGACGTGTAAATAATGATTCTGGTCCGGGTTAGCTTAATGACAGAAACTAGAGACCACCCAGCTCACTGAGACCCAGATCTGTTACAATGTGACTTTCAACATCAGTGGAACATTAAACTGTTGGGTGAGTATTTCACTGTAACATTCTAACATATTGTACCTTTAACTCAGTCATCAACAACAACACGTTCACTTGACAGGAAGTCGAGAACAACTAGCTGCATATTCTGGACTGTTTGGTAGATATGGAGATTTAACTGTCTGTCATTCCGTTGTGTCATCTCCACTTTGATCCTCAGTGTTCTCTCCTTATTTTCCACACCTAATCACCATCTTACTGATCAGCCCGTTCTCTCCTGCTGTTTCCACTAAGTACTCACCTATCCTCTCTGTAAATACTTCTTGGATTCTTCATCTCATTGTCAGTCACTACTGTCACTTCCCCATGTGCTTGTTCATGTTTTCCTTAATTTGTCTAATAGTTTTGGTAAGTAGTTTTGTTTTTGCTGCCATGTTTGAATTACTCTCGTGTTCTGACTGGGTGCATTCACCACACACCATGACTAAAAGCAATGAACATCATTTCTGTTACAGACCCTCCTCTCTGACAAGTTTTATCCCGGACTGCACTGGTCCAACGGACTCGTCTTTAGCAGAACTACTAGCAGTAGCATTAATGTTACTCGGCTCGTAGTGTACAAACGAGTACAAATGTGCCGTAACATTGTCATTGTTCAGATTTATGCTATGTGAGGCCACAGCTTTGTTTGGGTAACATAACACACAGAAGCTCTGCACCTTTACCCGGATTACACTCATCTCTTTGATGGTACAACAAGTTAGAGCTTTCATCTCCACCACCAGGGTGGCTTGTGCCCCGAGTTGAGAAAACCCATGTTCAGAAAAAAATCTGTAATACTTGAATGTTACTCTTTTTAAGAAAAAGTTTCGTTCAGAGGAGTTTGTATACAGAAGGTTATCTGTAGTGCTAAAATACAGTGGGGCAAAAAAGTATTTAGTCAGCCACCAATTGTGTAAGTTCTCCCACTTAAAAAGATCAGAGAGGCCTGTAATTTTCATCATAGGTATACCTCAACTATGAGAGACAAAATGAGGAAAAAAAATCCAGAAAATCACATTGTCTGATTTTTAAAGAATTTATTTGCAAATTATGGTGGAAAATAAGTATTTGGTCACCTACAAACAAGTAAGATTTCTGGCTTTCACAGACCTGTAACTTCTTTAAGAGGCTCCTCGGTCCTCCACTCGTTACCTGTATTAATGGCACCTGTGTGAACTCGTTATCAGTATAAAAGACACCTGTCCACAACCTCAAACAGTCACGCTCCAAACTCCACTATGGCCAAGACCAAAGAGCTGTCAAAGGACACCAGAAACAAAATTGTAGACCTTAACCAGGCTGGGAAGACTGAATCTGCAATAGGTAAGCAGCTTGGTGTGAAGAAATCAACTGTGGGAGCAATTATTAGAAAATGGAAGACATACAAGACCACTGATAATCTCCCTCGATCTGGGGCTCCACGCAAGATCTCACCCCGTGGGGTCAAAATGATCACAAGAACGGTGAGCAAAAATCCCAGAACCACACGGAGGGACCTAGTGAATGACCTGCAGAGAGCTGGGACCAAAGTAACAAAGGCTACCATCAGTAACACACTACGCCGCCAGGGACTCAAATCCTGCAGTGCCAGACGTGTCCCCCTGCTGAAGCCAGGACACGTCCAGGCCCGTCTGCGGTTTGCTAGAGAGCATTTGGATGATCCAGAAGAGGATTGGGAGAACATCATATGGTCAGATGAAACCAAAATAGAACTTTTTGGTAGAAACTCAACTTGTCGTGTTTGGAGGGGAAAGAATGCTGAGTTGGATCCAAAGAACACCATACCTACTGTAAAGCATGGGGGTGGAAACATCATGCTTTGGGGCTGTTTTTCTGCAAGGGGACCAGGACGACTGATCCGTGTAAAGGAAAGAATGAATGGGGCCATGTATCGTAAGATTTTGAGTGAAAACCTCCTTCCATCAGCAAGGGCATTGAAAATGAGACGTGGCTGGGTCTTTCAGCATGACAATGATCCCAAACACACCGCCCGGGCAACGAAGGAGTGGCTTCGTAAGAAGCATTTCAAGGTCCTGGAGTGGCCTAGCCAGTCTCCAGATCTCAACCCCATAGAAAATCTCTGGAGGGAGTTGAAAGTCCGTGTTGCCCAGCGTCAGCCCCAAAACATCACTGCTCTAGAGGAGATCTGCATGGAGGAATGGGCCAAAATACCAGCAACAGTGTGTGAAAACCTTGTGAAGACTTACAGAAAACGTTTGACCTCTGTCATTGCCAACAAAGGCTATATAACAAAGTATTGAGATTAACTTTTGTTATTGACCAAATACTTATTTTCCACCATAATTTGCAAATAAATTCTTTAAAAATCAGACAATGTGATTTTCTGGATTTTTTTTCCTCATTTTGTCTCTCATAGTTGAGGTATACCTATGATGAAAATTACAGGCCTCTCTGATCTTTTTAAGTGGGAGAACTTACACAATTGGTGGCTGACTAAATACTTTTTTGCCCCACTGTAAGCCTTTTAAAACATCTCAGGAAGTCTCTTAGCAGCGTCATGGTGACTAATAAGCCTTATATATGAGTTTTACACATACTATCAAATTCCTTTTCACACACGAAAGCCAGAACAACACAAAGACAAACAGTGTTGTCTCTTTTAAGATTAACATACTCTTACAAGTCGCCACTCAAAAAATGACAATGTGACATTGAGGTGGGCAGCTAACTGCAAATTATCTGCACATGCATATCCACAAAACTTGTAAAAAAGTTCCTAAGAAGCAGTTTTTTGATTGGACAATGGTTCTACACATTTAAGCCTCAAACAGAATCTCTGCTTTGATAGGAACCATGCTGACCAGTACAAATTAGTGCAGAATAAACTTGTGTGAGAGATAAGACCCTATTTGCACATTTCTACACAGAAACCTTGTATTGATGTATAGGTTAATCCCTGGATTACACTTAAGAGGATGTAACAGCTCCCTGAATAGTCATTTTTGATGCACCGATGGGCTTTTTGTGTGAGTTTGCACAACGCGTACTGCTGTAACAGAGAAAAACTTGTCAACTAAACATGTTGGAAAAGAGATTCTTAAAACTTGGTATTACCTAAGCTTATCTAAGAAAAGAAAAAGGGGAAAAACTTGGAAAAGGTCAGGTCTGTTTATAATCCAGCAACTATATAATTGAGTGTGACCTGATCCCTGACCTGTCGTATTTACAGTCCTGCAAAATTGTAAATGAAATTGCATTAGAAAAAAAAAATCCTTAGACAGATCCAGACACATACATCAAAGAGAGATGTAGGAGGAAAGAGAATGCAATTATCATTTCACAGCCTTTGCAACAAAGTCACAGCACAAATTAAATAACAATTGAGACTTCAAAACATGTAGAAGAAAAAAAGAAAAGCTTTTGCATTTGCTGAGCCACACAGAAAAACATTCACCTTTGAAGATTACTGGCACTAGGCTTAAGTCACTGACTGAAGTCCCATCCTCATATAGTCATCTTCAAAAGCACACGTTACACGTAAAGTCTAAAAATACTGTGTTGCAACAAGGTCCCCGGATCAACTCTGGCATGGCCTAAAGCTGGCTGTCTTCAGACAAGTAATTACTAAGACAGAGATTTGGGTGCTTTTCTCCACATTTATGCTTTAAATAGCTGGAGAATAAATACTAAATTAAAATAATCTTATTCTGCTTTTTTAGTCTTTTGTACAAAAATAATGGCCATGCTAAACTGTTAAAGTTTTGCACATTAATAAAAAGCCAAGTGTGACCTCATGTACGAAGCAACTGTTTTTATTTAAATTCTGCTAATTAAAAGGTTCCTATTTGTTATTCGCACATCAGTTTACAGCATTTTTAACAAGATCCTTATCTGTTTAATAATGTTTTATGTAATTATACAACAACAACAACAACAACAACAAAACTTTATTTATAAAGCGCTTTTCAAACAAAGTTTATCAAAGTGCTTTACAGATTAAAAATGACCCCACAACCCCCCAACCCCCCCCTTTACTTAAAAAGTAAAACCCCCATTCCAACCCAACCCATCGACCATATACACACACACACACACACACACACACACTTAAAAGCTACAAAAACAGCGGGCTGAGCACAGATGAGCCAGGAAATGCCATCATAGGAGCCATCTGCATCGGTAGCAGCGGATCAGCAGCAGCTGCCAAGGCACCGACCCCGTGCGCCCAGAGTAGGGAGGGCTGGTACCCCCACCCCCACCAAGGCCTTACCTGGGGGGGCACCCAGGCAGCCACAGCCGACCACCGCCCCCGACACAGAGGGGTCCCGGAGAGGAAACACTGGCAAAAAAAAAAAAAAATTTTGTAAAATTTGTAAAACATAAAGTGTATAAGGTATA
>SSNP01000177.1:166626-199603 GCA_006937955.1 Pachypanchax playfairii | reverse complement strand
CCGCGAGGGTTCATATGGTAAAAGCATTTCTGAAAGATAAGAAGGCCCAAGACCATTAAAACACTTAAAAATCATTAAAAGAACCTTAAAATCGATCCTAAAACATACGGGGAGCCAGTGCAGTGATTCTAAGACCGGTGTAATGTGCTCCCGCTTCCTGGTCTTCATCAGGACACGTGCTGCTGAATTTTGTAGTAGCTGTAAACTTGAGATAGTCTTTTTGGGAAGGCCAGAAAGCAGGGCGTTACAGTAATCAATTCTGCTGGTGATAAAAGCATGCACCAGCGTCTCCGCATTGGCCCGAGAGAGAATGGGGCGGACTCTGGCTATGTTCTTTAGATGATAAAAACCTATTTTAGTTATGTTTTTAATGTGAGGGATAAAAGTCAGCTCAGAGTCAAAAATCACGCCCAGGTTCTTCACTTGAAAAGATGGATTAAAAGACAGTGATTGTAATTTTGGTAAAAGTTTCTCTCTCTGAGCCTCAGGACCGATAATTAAAACCTCAGTTTTGTCCTGGTTGAGCTGGAGAAAGTTTTCTGCCATCCAGGATTTGATGTCTGAAATGCAGTTAAAAAGTACATCCATTGGTCGTGTGTCATCAGGAGACACGGAAATGTACAACTGTGTGTCATCAGCATAACTGTGAAAGTTAACTCCATGTCTTCTGATGACACCGCCAAGAGGGAGCATATACAGATTAAAGAGCACTGGGCCTAAAACTGAACCCTGGGGCACACCACACGTGATCTTATGGACCTTAGAGGAACAGGTATCTAAACTTACCATAAAAGTCCTGTCTGTGAGATAGGAAGTAAACCATCTATGAACAGCACCAGAGAGGCCGATCTGTTTTAAACGAGATAAAAGAATGGTGTGGTCTACTGTATCAAAGGCAGCGCTTAGATCCAGTAGAACCAACACTGTCGCCTTTTTAACATCATAGTTTAATCTAAAATCATTTAAAATGACAGAAACAGAGTCTGAAGCTTTTCTCCACTGGAAAAGATCTAAACATAAAACTGCTGCAGAGCTGAACTCCACACGTATAAAACTACACAATCAAACCATGTTAAAGTACCTGAAGCATCTGTTCTGTTCTAAAAGAAGCAGGAAGATGATTGTTGGATCAGAACCTGTTTATGATCCGTACCTTCCACCATGTCCATGGAGTCGGGGGGTTCACAGTGTCCTGCGTGGCTCACGGCCCAAACTGGGTGTCCCAGAAGACAGTGAAGAGTCTGCATGAAGGTTTTATAGAAGCCTACGAGTCCGGGGTTTCCTGCGTATGAAAACAACCCATAATAACATTTACAACATAACTAACAAACATAGAAACATAACCTGAACTATTTATTCTTATATTACAGCAAACATCAGCAACCAAATGAGGCTTTAAATATATTTAAACGAATTTCCCTTGAAATAAAATGTCTTTCTTTGTTTCTATTTTTTTTTTATACTAAAATAAAACTTATATATAAAAACATACAGGTGAAGAAAAAACTTATTTCTGAACATTACTGTAGATTCTTCACTCGAGTATTTAAGCATTTATGAAGGTTTTGTGTAGATATAAACACGAGGATGTAAACTCAGCTGATAGCTCACCTGGGATGATGAGAAAAAGCACTTTGTGTTCAGGAAGTAACTGACAGGGGCCAAACTTCAGCACCTGTGTGGCGGCTCCACAGCAGAAGATAAACTCCGTCTGAGGATCATCCTTCCTGGTGTCCATCTCCTCTGCAACTTCAAATATTTATAAACTCATTGATGTCACATCTGAAATCCTAAATATCTTCTAATGTTAAACCTGAAACATCAGAATATTTAGAAATAAATCTGTTACTCGTGTATTAATAATACAATACATTAACAACAGGAATCAGACCTGCTGTTTGTGGTTGAGTCCCCCGAGGATTAAACACCTTAACACCGCCCCTGCTGATGTGGACTTCTCTGTTTATCAGAGTCCGAAGGTGATTTATTACAAAAGATCACAGCGACCTCTTACAGTAACAGCTTGGTCTCAGGTTCAAGTGAACTTTTACAGATACACTGATAAAAGATTTATCAGGTTTAACATTCAAACGGAGACCATGAACTTTATGAAGTGACAATCATTTGATTGAACTAAGATCGACTGTATCTAAAAAAGGGACCCAATATTTATTTACCTCTTTTTGTTGGTGAAATTATTTGATTGTCCTCCTAATAATCCATGACACTTCCTTCAGTTTGTCAGCTCTCTGTTCTGCCGCTTTCTGATTGGATAACCAAACGCAGTCTGATGCTGCGTTCGATGACAAATAAAAGTTCGAAAATTTTAGACTTTGCCGCAAGAGCCAAATACAACATCAAATTTTCTTTTCAGAATAAAACATAACACTGAATCATTTATTTGTGGATGAAACCAATGAGCTATCTGACTAGAAACGACATTCAGGGGCAACTGTGTCAAATTGGCCGCCATCTTACTACGGGCAGTTGCTTGATTTGCGGAATTGAACAAAAAGTGTACTCAAGTACACCTGGCTACGTTATTATATTTGCTAATATACCGGTGTCGACGTAGCACACCGGTTTACTGTGCAGTTTCCGGCTGCACAAACCGTCGAAATAAGAAGCAAGACATTATCAGATTTCACCAGTAAGTTTTTACTGTTTCTTTTCTCTGAAATGTATATATATTTAAGCGATGACACCACTGGAATTTCAGTTCATAGCGCCGTCTGTCAATTTAACCTACTTTATCAAACAGCATACCAGGTTTTTATACAGGGATATCCTGTTTTAACAGCTTCATAGAAAATGAAGTGTTGAGGTGTCCTTTTTTGTTGGGTTCCCATTTTCCAGCAGACCCTTTCATAACAAATTTCTTGTAAGTGTAATTGCAGAAATTAGGTCTTAATTACCTTACCATTCCTACATAATGAAGATAATGAACGATTTATTATAATTGACATACATATAGGCCTTTACATATGACAGCAGCTAGTATAGAAGTAGCTACATCCGGTACGTAACGGTAACGGTCTGTGGCTTTATGGCTAGATTATTTTTGTTGGTGGCCATTTATTGTAACCTGCTTAACTAGTCAGATTTGGTATATTTATATTATCACAGTAGCTTCCCGCTTCATTAAAAAATATCTTTAAATTGGTAGCTTATTGTTCTTTATAATAAGCGTGTCTATGGCCACGTCTCAGTTTTTTATTTTGAAAATCCATTGAAAATTAAGGATTCTATGCCTGGAGTGCCCTTACCAATATGGCGTCGTTGTTAACCTACATTGGTACGCTTGTTCACTTCACCACGTCGTCTCACTGGACAAAACAGAGAAAACGTTGTCATGTTCGTATTTACAATGTACACTGAACGCAACACAAGGTTACGTTTCTTCTTTTTTGTAAAATACCAGTTTTTTATCCAGCTCACTGATACATCGTCGCCCCCTGCTGGTCAGGCAGTGAACTGCATGCTCTCTGATTGAAGTAAAGACACAAATCAAAGACTTAAATATTTCTAAAAATAATATTCTCAGTGCAGGACTTTAACTTTTAAAACAACAGAAACAGTGTAGTAAATGTAGCAATATAAAAAAATAGGACATTAACATTTTCCTGCTTTAGTTCTAATTGAACTCGTACCTTGTGAAAACAACCAAAAATAAAGTTTGTGTATGACCAAAAAAACTGTTGAACCTTGGTGCTGAAATTTTCACACCGAGGGAAAGTGTTTATGTCAACATAAAAATCAGTGTCAAATTTAATCTATTTAGTTACATGGATGTTTATATCAGCTTTAATAAAGATGAATATCACAGCTGTCAGAGCAACAGAGTTGATGAGTAGATAAAACATTCTGTGATTAACTTCTGCAGAATCTTTAAACTTGTTCACAAAGACTAAAACCTTGTCTGAGTTACTGAGGAAGAGGAAAAACAAACGGACTCTATTAAGTTATTTTATTGCATCAAATGAACTTTTTTGCACAAACACATATTTGCACCCCGTTCAGTCACGATGGAGACGTTTGTTTCAGTGTCTGATCAGAGTCGGCCAGTCGCTGAAGGATTTCCACATGAAGGGTAGAGATACTTCCACATCCATCTTTTCTTTGCCCACTCTGACGTACGGCACTGAGCTCTGAGAGGCTTTTCTCATCAGATCCACACTCTCAGTCAGCACCTCCGAGATATTCGACTGTAAAACACTAATAAAATTCTTGGTGTTGGTGTTTACTCGCTCCAGACTTAAAGCTCCATGAGCCTGATGGATCTTCAGTTTAACAATGTCTTTATACTTTGCAGCGTGTTTCTGTGCTTCATCTGTGTGTTGCTTTGAAGACCGTACAACATCTGTGTAAACGTCATCAACCCGAGACAGAACCTCTCTGTTCTGATCTTTTATGTAGGCGAGGAGACGCTCAGCTTTCTCAGCAATCATCAGGAAAACATCATCACAAACCTTTGAAAGCCAGTCGACCTGTTGGTTCATGTAATACCTGAGGTGATGAGACGCGGCTGTGGTTTCAGCGATCAGTCTGTCCAGGGTCTTGTTTCCATTAAGAGTGGTGTAAAGCCACTCCAGCCGTTTGCTTATGTAAACATCTAGATGGTAAGAGGCAGCTTTAGTTTCAGAAATCAGTTTGTCCAGGAGGTCATTTCCATCAACCAGAACTTCAGTTCCAGGTATGATGAATTCAACACGCCTGATCTGAGCAGAAATTTGATTCAAGAACTGTTGAATTGCATCGTCGATGCCTCGTGTCACAAACCGATGAGCTTCCTGGAACATCTCCATGATGGAGAACCTCCTCTCTGATCCAGAAAACATTAACTTCATAGCCTTCAAAGACTTTGGGACTAATTCTAACAAGTCTTCAATCCTAATCTGGACATGATGAAGTGCTGCTTTAAGCCCTGTGCATGTATAATCCACCATATTGATGGACATCAAGCTGTCACCAACCTTCCTGCAGATGTTTCTTATCTGCTCAGCAACACTTTGGATGAAGTCCTGCAGCACGGTAACAGAAACTGAAACCTGATGAAAGACCTTCTCTATCAGATTAGAAACAGAGTCCTTCAGCTTCACGCTGCCTAGGTTCAGATCGAATCCAAAGTGTGACGTGTGATATTTATTAATAAACTTCAGCAGAGCTTCAGTCATTGCAGGGATCCTGTTCTTGAAGCCCTCAGTCACGTCATTAAAGAAGTCTCCGTTCCAGGACGTCTGCAGGACCAACTTATCTGGTTTTCTCAGAGAGATTTTAGATGTAAAAATGTTTGTGTCTTTTTCAGGAGAAGACTGAGGAAGAGAGAGAAAATAGGATAAAACAGGTTCAGAGTCGCAGCATCAATCGGAAAATAATGTTTCACATGTGCGTCTGTGGAGACGGACTGCAGAGTAAAGTCTGTCTCACCAGGTAGCGGCTGAACAGTTTTCCTTGCAGCTGTGATGGAGATCTTCTCTGTAGATGAAGTCCGAGGAAACCAGCTGATGGAGACAACATGGACGCAGTGATGCTGTCTTTATGAGACGCGAAGCGGAAGTTCACATCAGCAAACGTTCGGCTGGTAACTTCAACACTGAGTGTGTGACGAGACTCTCTGTAAACCAGACAAACAGGAATCAGGTGAGATCAAACAGTTTCCAGAACTTTGGAAACAAACAGAAACATGAATGAAGACTTACTGGATCACTGAATCACCTCGAGAGATTTGTCTCTTTATTCTAAAAAAAAGAATCGTCAGCTGTCAGTGAGTGGAACAAAAATTATTTTTCACTATTACGACGAAGTTCAAAACTAAAATGCTTCAGGTGTTAAAATGGCATAATTTATCCTCCAACATGAGTTTATTTGACGAAAACCTTTCAGCTGCGTTTGTTCCTCTCGTCTGCAGCTTTGTTTTGGGTCGTGAGAACAGATCTAATAAATGATATTTAAATGTGTGAGTGCAGGACAGACTGCAGCTCATGTTCTTTAGGGTTTCTCATACGAGAACGTTAAAACTCACCGACACCTCAGATTCTCTTGTTTTCTGAATAATTATTAAAATATAAATTCACTCACCTTCTCAGGTGTTGTGCCAAGACGTGTTGCCAGTTTACAGTGAAGTCACTGTGGACCAGCTTTCCCATCCCGTTTAGATGAATCATTCCATTCTGATGTCTAACAGTTGCACCAGCTGAGGAACAGATAAAAACATCATTATAGATGTTTGACAGTAGTGACTGACTCCGGTAACGTCAGGTGTAACTTACCTGTGAGGTCGTATTCCAGGAAGGTGACGGTGGAAACGCAGACGGAACTGAGTGAAGTTAGAAGGTGTGGATCCTCCTGCTGTACAGAGGCTGTTGTTGATACTTTATAAATGGGTGAGGAAACATTCAGAGAGGCGCTGAGTGACCCGAAGCCTGGGATGAACACACTGGAGGGCAGATACAGGCTCATTTCTGGGATTTCTACTGTTTGTTCTGGAATAACGATGTCTGGAAGTTGAAAGTTAGAGATTTGATTGGTGATGTCATTCAGGCTGATGGTGTACGGTCCGACGGTGAGGGATCTGGGTATCGCAAACGAGGACACTGTGATTTCATTTCCTGGAAACTTGAATGACAGGAAGGACATTTTACCCTGCAGATACTCTGTGTTGACATGAAAACTTGGCACAGACAGAACAGGTAAACCAGGCAGCATGATGTCGAAAGCCTTGGTGGTGATCAGTTTAGGGATGTTCAGGTTCTTTGGATCAATCGTAAACGGTTCCACATGCAAGCTGGTAAACGGAACATCAAAGGCCGGGACTGGAATCTCAGTAGGAAGGATGAGATGATCCGAGACTTCAACGTTTTCAAATCTCAGGTTGATGTTCTTGATGGACTGAGGAAGTTCTTTCACCCAGGAAGGGACTGCAATGCTAATCTCTGGGATGCTAATAGTGACGCCATTTTCAAATAGTTTCACTGGTATTTGATAATCATAACCATCTAGGCTCTTTGTGTAGATAATACTGGAAAAGATGTTTAAGAACTGCAAGCTGTTTGTGTTTGTGACTTCATCAAATTTGAGCACATCCCACAGGGATCTTCTATAAACTGGAAGTCTGACTGACTTTAAGAATGCCAAGTAACCCTCCGTCGATCCAGAGAGCTTCACGCCGGCTTCAGATTCATCGTTGAAGATGATGAATTCACAGATGTGGATGAAAGATGTCAGCTGTTCCTTTCCACTCCACGTGAAGGACTGTTTGTGAGAACTGATGGCCAGGTTGATGCTGTGATCGAGTCCTGCTTCACCCAAACTGCTCAGCTGACTCACGGCAGTGTTTAGTGTCATCCGAAAGCTTCTTAAAGGAACTAATTCTAGTCCCCCCATGATGCTGTGCTTTCCATTTGTGTCAAAAGAATCCAAATTAAAGTTGTTGCTGCTTGTATAATTAACTGTTGCAAACACACGGCGCATGGAAACCTCCAGAGCTCTAATGTAGTTAAAATCAAACAGGAAAATGTTGCTGGACAAACTTCGCTTTTGTTTCTCCTGTTTGTCCATTTTTAAGCTCAAGGCTGTGCTAGCAGTTGTACTAAGGCCGTTAGCATTGATGAAGAAGTTTTGCTTATTGTCCAGATCACCAACAAAATTAATACTGTCCATTATTAGAATATCTGTCTTTCCTTGGGTGGAAGTCTCCAGTGACGTATAAGAGGAAAAACCTTCCAGCTCCCAGTTCATGCCAAAGTTTCCTTTGCCAGCAGATGCAATCTGAGGGACATTGAACATGTACCTGAAGGTTTTCTTAGAGGAAACGTTTGGCTTGGCCTTGGTACTTCCTGTCAGTTCCTGACTGACTTCCAGCTGGAGGAATGGTAGAATAATTTTAGCGGTGTTGGCTACAGAAGCTTCAAGGCCCCTCTTGGTTAGACTAACAGAACATTCATGGTTGGCCTCCATATTGTTGTGTTCCAGAGAAACAGAGCTGGCCAGTTTTAATCCCCTCGTACTCGTCACACTGGTGGTGCCATCAATTTTTCCATTTAAAATCTCAAATTCAGACACTGACGATGCACCAAAACGAGCTACGATGTCCGACTGATTGTAAAGGCCTGCGTTAGCGTTGAGGGTGATCACGGTGGATTTGAAGGAGAAGTCGTAGGTTATGTTGCCCATAGTTGGGATCAAAAGGCTGTCCTGAACAGCTGGTAGAGCAAAAGCAGGCAGTTTTATTTCACTTAAAGTTTCTGGAACATGGATGACAGGAAATCTTAGAGATGGCAGCACGAGAGTGTAAGATGGAACAGAGAAACCCAGAGCTGGAACTCTGAAGCTTGGTGTGCTGATCTCCTTGGGAACAAAGTAAGTAAAAGCCGGCATCTCAGCGCTGAAAGCAGAGACCTGGATGTTCAGGACTGGTATTTTATATCCGGGGACTCTGAAGATTCTTGGAGGCAGACCAGAAGTGTCAATTTTATGTTTGATGTACTGTGACTTTGCTTCATTGTATGAATCTTTTAAAAGTGTAATGACTTTGTCTCTGTAAGCTTCAAACTGGATCTGAATGTTTTGGATATTGTCACTAATTGTGTTGTAGATTGGTTCAAGGTGTAACTCAAAGGTTTGCATGTCTGGGTTCTTGTGGTACTGAAGTTTCATATTCATGTCAAACGACTGCTGAGGGTTCAAAAGCAGGAACTTCAATCTACCATCTTCCCAGAGAGAGAAGTTCCTGAGCTCGGGGGTTTGGATTCTGAGATAAGGTACCGTCATTTTGGGGATGGAGAGAGGAACAGTCAGGAAGTCCAGGTTAGCATGTCCTTCCATTGAAGACTGGATGTAAACATCTCTTTCATTGTTTTCTGCTGTGAAGTTGTGACTGTACTTGTACTGGTTGAATCTTGCCAAAGCAAACCAACGTGTATGTTGTTTCTCAGAGTTGAGTGTAACACCGTAATCCTGCTGGAGATCCACCTTCCCAGTGAGCTTCAGGGGCAGGAACACCTTTGAATTCACTTTGTTCTTAACATCAATGACTATGTCAAATGGATGGGCTATAAATTCAAGTGAATTGGACACGGTTCCTGTCAGATCTCCGGTGAATTCTGCATCATGAGAAGCTGTCAGTGTTGCTTTCAAGTCCCCAACATGAACTTCTCCATTGAAAACCATGATACTCTTTTTGATAGACGGAGCTTCAGTTTCGCATTTAGCTTCTACTATGATGTGGCTTAAGACTGCAGACTCAGCAGTCAGTGTTTGCTTTGACTTCAGGGTCTTACAGTCTGTTTCTCCAACAAAACTCAGCTTTGCGGTGCTGAAATCAACATTAAACGCTACGTTACTCTTGTGTGCACCTTCATCAGAGAAGTCTTGAATGGACCACCTTCCGTTACCACTCGTCTCACCTGTCACTGTAATCGCACCAGATTCCATTCTAGCTGCAAGGCTTTGTTTGACTGACACCTGACTTGAAGCTTTAATTGATGGGATGTCCATGTTGTGGTTGTAGGTCGTGTTCATGACTGCATAAATTCCACTGTTTAATGAAAGAGCCACGGTGTTGATCAGGTCTGCTGTGTACATCTGGGTTGTGGCCTTGGTGATGGTTTTACCAGAAGCCTCAGCAGAAGTGCCGGTGAGTGTCAGAGTTCCCACGTGATCAACAGAAAAGACCTCGTGTTCTACCTTCACCATTTCTGTGAACTGCAGCTTCTTCATTCTGGGAGCTTCCAGCTGAGCAGAGGCTTCGATGGCGTGCTCCAGGACCTTGATGGGCGACTGTGCGTGAGAAGTGAATTTGGCTGTAAACTGCGGGTTTTTCAGAGTGGAAGTCGAATTCTCAATTTTAGTTGTAGTCACAAGTGTGTACTGTGGGGAAGTAAAGATAAATTCTCCATGGAGTTTACCAAAAACTGGGATACAAACTTCAAGGGGAACTTCTGGAAATTCAGTGTCTGGAATCGTGAGCATTGTGATTTCAAAGTTCTCCGTGTTTAATTTGGGGATTCTTATGGCAGGAAATTTTATCTCAGACAGAGTGATTTCTGGGAAGGAGAGGTCTGGCAGGTCCGACAAGTAGAGAACTTTCAGATCACCGAAGATGTCCTCTGGGTCAGGCGTCTGGATCTCCAATCCTCGGATGTAATCTATGATTGCAACTATCTTGGCTTTAATCTGATCAAAGTCTATAGTGAAGGCAGGGATTGTGTATGAGCCAAGAATGGTGATTTGTGGAACTGATGTTTGAGCTGGGATGCTGATTTCATGCAGTTTGTTAAGGTTGATGGTGAATCTCAGTACTACGAGGTCAGTAAGTGGGACTGTAAATGCAGGAACTCTAATTTCAGCATTTTTCAGTTGGTCAAACATTCCATCGACAGCTTGTTTCAACTCATTAAAGATTTTCTTGTCATCAGATGTTTTTTTGATCCACTTCATCAATCCATTAAACTGTGCTGAAAAGAAGGCCACCGTATTTCTGTAGGATTCACTCGCTCTCTGAAGATAGATGTAAATTTCATCTCTAATTTCCATGTTCAGAATCCTTTGCCTCATATCCTCAAGAATGTCCTGCGCCTTCAGTTTGATGTCATTGTAAAAAGCCGTGTTGATCACGTCCTTCAGTCTCTTCAGAGCATCAGCCACCTTCGTGTTTTTCAGTTCATCCAAGTATGTATGGACAGAACTTTGGATCTCTCTGAGAAACTGCCTCAGAGCCTCAATCTTCTTCACAAACTCATATTTTTCAATCTCTTCATTAACGTAATCTATCCATTCAACAATCTTTATGTTTGTCTCATTGACAAAAACATCATATTCAAATTGTTTTACTGATTTGAGTATCAAAGAGATTTGTTCATTAAGTTCATTAATACTTTCTTTTAAGTCAATTTCTCTGAGCTTGCTTGTTACACTGCTCAGAAAGTTCATCATCTTATCATAAACAATCTCAAGTTTAATAGATTTCAGAGTTTCTACAACTGACTGCACAGTTTCTTCAATTTTCAGTTGCTTGACAAGAACCAAGGCCTGATCCATTAAATCTTTAAAAATGTCATCAAGCTCATATTTTAAAAGTATGTCCCTGAAGAAAGAATAAACTGCATTCAGCTTGTTGGGGATTTCATATTCATCAATCCAGTTGTTAATAACTTCATTCATCGACTCCATCACTTTTGTTATTTCTGAAGCTGGAACTTCATATGAAAACTGTTCAACATAAGAAGCCCAGTCAACTGACAGAAAGTCCTTCTTCATGTTGTCTAAGAATTCAGTGATGCTGAAGTCCTCAATGATCGTTTTCAGCTCAGACAGTTTTTCTTTGATGGTCTCCATGATTTGATATTTAGAATCAAGTTCTTGTAAGAATGCAGCGCTGGTTTCCTTGACCTTCTGTAAGTCAACCTGTCGGATGATGTCCTCCATGACATCCAGAACTTTGATAAGCAACAGCTTCAATTTGTACTTTTCATCAAACGCCTGAAGCTGGTCTCCAATATGTGAAAGAACACCTTCGATCTTTTCTGTTAAATGTCCTTCCTTAATAAATTCTTCCACTTTAGAAATGAAATCCTGAACTTTTGTAAGTACGTCCATAACATTACTTTCCAGATGTTGTTTCAGTTTTTTTGTTGTAAGCTCCAAGTCTTCCATCCTTACAACAAACTGATTCATCAAGTAATCCAGTTTTCCTTTTATTTGATCCACTTTATTCTCTAAGTCCAGTTTTCTCAGAAAGTTCTTCACGTGCATTGGAAGCCTGTCGAGGTTCCGTCTGAGGTCAGCGATCAGCTGCTTTATGTCTGAACTGCGTATGAACTGTTGGATGGATTCTAAGGTTTGTACAATCAGGTTCTTCAGATTCTCAAAAGCAGCAGGGAAACTTTCAATCAATGGAATCTCAATGATGTGACAGTCACTGTTCTTGTCATACTTTAGGAAACCAGACATACTAAATTTTTGTGTTTCTGGGTTTGATCTCTTATATCTGCTGAGAATGTCCGTTTGGATTCCTCCTGAAAATTCAATCCCAGTCTTCTCAGGATTATTATAAACACTGATGATTTGCTGGTAAACATGGTTATTCAGTTTGGAGTTCACATTCCAGTCCATAGATTGGTCATTTGGAGTCAGGACACCTTCAAATTTGTTGTTTAAACTAGTGGAGTACTCCCTGTTTTGAACCAGATGTCTGGATGAGGCTCGGCTGTCGTGTGAACATGCGAGCGCTAAGGGTGCAGCTTTGAATAACAGCTTGCTGAACAGCTCTCCAGAGTGCCTCCCATTAAGGCGTATTTCTCCATCACTGTTAACTGAAGCATTGACACTCAGACTGAAAGGTAAGGCCATGGTGTGAATCGTGCCATCAAAGCGTAGAGGTTCAGATTTTAACTGTGCCTTACACCTTGACATTAAAGCAAGTCCTGCAAATTCATGTTCACAGCTTTGACTTAACTGTGCGTCTAATATGTTTCCAGATGTGCTGTGTTTCATCGAACCAGATAGATCTTTGTATGTGAGGTCGTAGGTGTGTTTAATGTTGTGTTCCTTTCTGTACGCTCCCCTCACACTTCCACTGAGACCCATTTGAATTGGCTCCAGCTTCAGGTGGACGTCTTTATCCAAACTGAGGTCATACAATTTGAGGTCATTGGTCATGTCAAACGCCATAACAAATGGCTTCACATCAACCTTGGTGTTTTGTTTGTAGTAAACATCTTCACAGATGAAGTTGTGAGTTTTGGAGCGGAGACTGAATGTCCACAGGGTGAGTGTCAGGCTGTGGCTGTTTTCAGTTGTTATCTGTCTCAGTGTTCCTTTTGTGTTTCCAGTAAAAGTCAGAGCTCGTCTGTTAAGTACGATATTCAGGTTATTTGCTGTGGATGCATCATATGCATAACCCTTAAAGTCTCCATACAACGTGGCCTCTGAAGCTGTGATTTTACCTTCAATGTTCAGTTCTCCTCTACCTTCCTCAGCCATCACTTTGGTAGTTGAAGACAAAGAAGCTCCATTAAAATCTACAGCACCATTAAAGTTATTGTCCAGTGTCACAGGGCTGCACTGAATGTTGTTCATTCCACTAAAGGTCACACCATCTTTTCCAATTGTTACAGAAGCTTTATGTAACCCGCGACCTGCATGAAAGATGACGGAGCCTTCAGAGTTCATCTCCAGCCTGTTTGAATCCAGGGATCCAGTAATGAGGGAGTAGATTCTGCTTGTATCATCGTCTGCCTGGGATTCTATTCTGAGGATGGACATGTTGCTCGATACACCAAGCTCAACTTGGTTGCTGAGGGATTTTCCCATTGCTGAACCAACAGCATTGCACTTTAAGGCCAGTTGAGCATCTTTATATCTGAGCTCAGCCACATGTTTGAAGATGTCCTCCTGGGCACTGGTTTTGGAGATGACATTTAACTCAGAGTTTGCATAAACTCCTTGGATCATGTTCTGAAAGTTGATGAAAGGTGAGTCAAATTGCAAGGTGGACTCTCCTCTTCCTTCTCGATCCAGTGGATGCAGGTTATAGCTGTGGGTGTAAGAGGAGTTAGTGTAGAATGAACCTAGTTTAAACAGGCCATCTATCGTCCCATCTCCCAGAACTTCATCAGAATCTAGAGTAGAAGTTGACTGAGCAGAGTAATAAAGAAAAGCATGAAGGCCCAATGGACTAGAGGCTTCCATCTTGTAATTGGCTCGTGCATTCAGTTTGTTTGTGACTCTTAAAGTTTCCAACATGCTGAAGCTTGTGTCAATGAGGCAGTGGCTGAAAGAACTGTTCAGAAGATACTTGAGATGGTCATCAGCTCTTCCTGATATCATCCCAACACCTTGAAACAGACAAATACAAAATGACCAAAATCTTGTTTTTCTATTAATTTCTTGTATTTTTAGACAGAAATACAATTTAACAAAATAAATTATATTATCAGAAGATGGTTGAGGTGTTTACCTTCAAGTTGGTATGACAGCAGGCAGAGAGGTGACTGAGCCACAGCCTTGTATTGTACAACATAGTTGGGAACGTTTACAGTGTTGTTGCCTCCAGAGATCGAACCTTCCCAGTTGTAGAAGTTACTGTGGATCTTGGTTGATGCTTCCGCCAGGCCGAGTAGAGGGATGGTGACATCTAAAGATGGCGGTACAGTGAATGATGGTAGAACATGCTTCCTGGCAGGGATATATATTCCTATCTGTGATAAATCTATGACAGGAACAGACAGAGAATTTGGAAGGTTCATTTCTTCAGATGTTTTGCCTCCAAGTGGAAGAGGAAGGGAGATGGTTATCTTATCTTTGTTGAACTGGTATCGGAACAAATTTTCACTGTTAAAGTAAAAGAAAATGCAAATTGTAAAAAGCTGCCAAATTTTTAAGCCCCGTATTTTATTAAGAAATTCAGATATTCAAACATTGAAACACTTACGAGTGCAGAAACAGTTTTTCTGGCAGTGGTGGCAGGGTGAGGTCTGAGATGCTCCTTTTACTACGAAGACGTGCAAGAGAGGGAAACCGTGCAGTTAGTTTGTCCAACCAGATGTTACCTGCCTTCACATGGAACAAAAAGAAATTAGCCAGAATAACATCAAAACATATTTAAAATGCAGTAAAATAAAATGAAACAAACTAATGAGAAGAAAAACTAAATGAAAGTAGTTTTAAATTGACCTCTATTCCTTTAGAGACAATGTGACGAAGTTTCATATCAGTTTTTGCAACTCTCTGGTCCAAAATATCATCAATGAGATTCTGTAGCTTTCTGTGATGCTCCTCTGCATCTGGTATAATCTCCTTTACATCCACATTCAGGTCTGTTTTCAGTTCCACCTCCAACTTGTCATCATCTGTGAAAGAAGAACGAAGACATATAACCTGTCTGCTGAACTGATATCATCACTAAAGGTGCTTTCTGTTGGTCTCAGGAAGATGGATTACTGTCTTCGATGAGCATGTTCTCACCCTTCTTCAGGACTGCAGTGATGGATGCATCCATTTTCATGGAAGGAGCATTCATCTGAAGCTGCATCATGGCTTCTCTCAACATATCATGTCTGTATTTAACACAGTCATTAGGAGGTTAGTCCTACTCCTTGGTACATGGTACTCTAATCTGTTTATTTGTTCCTGGATGTGATATTATTTACCTTACACGTCCTATTAGAGTCAATTGTGGGATGTTCTTGTTGGTGACACTGATGGTGATCCCTTGCATCTTCTTTCCTAAATAATTGCTGTCGGTTACAGCCAAGTTTATTCCTGCTTCTACATCATAATCAGGAATTACAATCTCAGTGGAGATTGAGTTTTTATTATGGTTGTATTTAAGGGATGCCGTAGCTTCCATTGATTCTTGCCCTAGATGTCACAAAAAGACAAATAATAATGTTTACTTGACAAAGTCCTGGCAACAAACAGCAACATAGTTTTCTATACAAGTCAAATTTTGTTTCTACACGCACACACACACACTGTATTGTCGTACCTTCAGTCTTTACAGTTAGCTTCAGAGACTCAACTTTATGTCGACCTTTTTTACCCTCTCTGAGTGTTTCATCTGTAACAGTGGCGATGTATTCTGAAACTTTTCCTGTGGGCTGGATCTCCACTGCAAACCTTCAAGAAACAACAAAGTTTTTAATAACTTTGATTATTTAATGTGTTTATCTGGTTAGAATTATGATCAACGTGCATGAAAACTACATAATGGATTCACTAAAATAAACAGCTTATACAATTTTCAGTTGATATGATACATCTACTCTGAACTGAACACGTCCAAATTGACATCTCAGATTTTTGCAACAGTGTTTTTTACTTTGTTTCTCCAGTCAGGGGGTAATACGGAGCCTGTTCAATAGAAGTAGCATTGGAATAGCGCACTATGGTGCACAGATTGAGTCCTCTGAACAGAGGCTGGCAGTCAGCTGAGTCAACACGATCCTCCACCAGGGGCGGCACTATCTTAGCTTGACCAGATGAGATGGACAGCAGCTTGTTGCTGTTTTCAGGGACAAAGAAAAGATGAATTAAACAACATGACAGAGAGATTTCCTGTATGCCATTTAACAGACGAGCTGCTGACCTGATGCTGAACAGCTGAGTGCTGGATTTTGGAGCTGGAACTGTGAGTCTAATCTGGTTCCTGTTCACAGTCACTTTAGCATTAAATGAGCTCTCATGGTAGATGTTAGTGTGCATCTCGAGCCCTGCATCCACATAGTCTGGGATGTGCACACCCATTTGGGTGATGAATTCTAACCCAACTGAAGGCATGAAGGACAAGTCGGTCTACAATCAGAAAACAGATCAACTATTATTCAAGTGTAGATTTAATATAAATGTCCCATTTAAGATACTGAGGTAAAGATAACTCACTGTCTCTGAGGGAATCAGACCTCCTTTAGCCCCAGGTGCTAACACACCTGACAAGGAGAATTTAAGAGGAAAACCAGACGCAGTGGGCAGACAGAAAGAATTCTCAATGAAGATGTAATGGAAAAAGACTTGGTTTTCAGTGCTAGATGTCAGTTTAAAGAAGGTCTTTTGGGAAGAAAACAAGACAGATGAAAAGAGTCGATGTCAGATCAAAAGAATTTCTGAACAGACTGACAAATAATCCACAGCACTGATATGACCCTGAGCCAGACCTGACCTCTGCAGGGAGGATCCTGGTGAAAACATAATGGTACGTGAGGAGCGTCTCGTACATTTTTCTCATTTCGCTGGTCTTCAGGTATCCAACTTCATCCCCCAGAAGCTGGAGATAAGCCGTGGCCTCAGGAGCTGCAGAGAATCGTACATCCTTCAGGAGTTTCTGGAAAGCATCTCTGATTGCTTTCAGATGATCTTCTGAGACCTGGAAAGATGTCAGCAGCATGTTTTAGTGTTTTAATGATTCATTTTATTTACTAAGACTTTCAATCTGAGTAATAGTTGACAGGTTCCAGCATCCTGTTACCTGTCGTTTCATTCTGTTGTAACGTGGAAAGATTCTGTTCAGAACGTCTCTGAGGATCGGGACGTTGTGACCAACAAAGTTCTTGAATCTGGAGAGGGATTCAGGGAAGAAGCCCTCCTTCCCAAAAAGAGCATCTATTGCTGGCTGAAATCCACTTCCTTCAACACCAACCTGAAAATACATTTGATTGTGGATGTTTGAATATTTTAGATTTTCAGGACACATTTTGAAGCTGAACTCAAACCTCAAAGATGTCGTAGTTGTAATCGAAAGCCTTCAGAGTGGCATCCATCATCATCTCCTTCGGCATCATGTTTCTGTCATCAAAGATAATGTTGCTTTGCATTGAGCCCAGAGGAAAGTCAGATTTATAATTTTTTGATAAACCGAAGACGTGGTTTGTTTGTGACGGATGATGCTGCAGAACCGTCTCCAGAGCTTCTCTGAGTCTGCAGAAAGACAAATGAATTTAGCCTGCAGGAGAAACTACTAGCAAACATCTACATGATGTTACAGTTATTATTATTTCAACATGTTGAATAAAAACTTCATGTATGAGATGTTCACTCACTCAGACATTTCATCATTAGACTGAAGGAGGTTTTTCAGGTGAGACAACACAAAGCTCTTTATCTGGTCTTCATCTTCATCCATGAGGTCCTTCAGGATGTCTCTGATGAGGGTCGGATCTGGAAGTCTCATTAGAACCAGATAAGCTGCCAGGCGTTTCTCCACAGGACTCTGAGTGTCCTGGTAAACCTCCAGGAGAACCCGCCTGATCTGCACTCAACCACAAAAGTAACAACAAACTCAGTCTTCGATCTCTGTCCAGAACTTCAGCTGCTGTTCTGGATCTGGTTTTGTTACACAGAGAGATGAACGTGATGTTTCATGGAGTGTTACATGAACACACCTCCTCGTTAATGCCCATCAGTCTGAGGGCCTGAACAGCTGCCTTTTGGTTTGATAATGGAACATCTGTTTTCTTGGCACATCTCAGAACAGAGGAAATGAGGGTGGGACTGACGTCTTGCATGGCCCGACCCATGACCCCAATAACCTGAAGAAGGAAAAATAAAATCTGTCTGGAGCAAATAAAGCTTTAAGAATTGTTTTCTGATAAAATCAGTTAATCTAAAAACGGAGTGAGATGTTTTTAGAACCTTCAGCACGAGGAAGACTACTTCCTTTCTGTCCTGAGGAAAGTCTGAGTCAGTGTCCTGAACTTCTTCTGAACATTCGTTTAGGAGCATCTCCATGAACTTTGACACTTCTGTGACCTCTGAAGTCACGTCTCCTGAATGGAACCTGTATATTAATATAAAAAACCAGATGCTGAAGTGTAAATGTTTTATGTTGATGTAAAATCCAGATTCACAACCAAAATGAAAACACTTCAAAGAACTTTAGATTTCTCCTCTTGAATCAGTTACTACAAGCGTTTCTTCTTCTTCACTCACTTCTTGACTGTGTTTGCCAGAGCGTACATGATGGCCTTGCTCTGTTTGTACTGAGCCATACTGAGCATGTCTCGAACACGTGCAGCATCTGGATTTGCTTGCAGACTCAGTCCATAGACCAGGACATCCACCTCCAGCCCAACCCCATCGATGGTCCAGATGATCTGCATGATGGCGCTGGTGCACTCTGGTGTTCCACACTGGATCAGGGCCTGGAAGGTGAGCCAGTTTGACACTCCTACCATCTCAGCAACCGTCTGGCTGAGTGTCTCATTCCTCAGGACTCGCATGCTGGAGACGAGCTTCTGGAAGAGGCTGGTCCTCCTCTGGCCTTGATCTGAACCTGCTAACGCCACCAGCTCCTGCAGGGTGTTTAAAACTGCATCCTTTGTCTGGACTGGAGTTTTGTCATCAGGGTTTTCGAAGTGAAGAGGCTTGATCTGATGACCTTCAGCATCTGTGTGGATCAAAATCCCATTTTCAGGTTACAGGTTACACCAAGAAACACAACAAGGTCAAAACTTCCTCTCACCAAAGTTTCTGTTACTGAATCTTTTCACGGACTGAAAGCTGAGTTCTTGGGTCACTACAGATGACATCCCATTTTGTCTGTGTGGAAGAGAAAGATGAGTTAAACCTGCATGATGTTACACATGTGTAGATCAGATTCGGGCCCTGCGATGGACCGGTGACCTGTCCAGGGTGTCCCCCGCCTCTCGCCCAAAGACTGCTGGAGATAGACACCAGCCCCCTGCGACCCTGAACAGAAAGAAGCAGGTTTAGAAAATGGATGGATAGATCAGATTCGGACTCACTCATGTGATAACGGCAGGTAGTTGTGTGTTTCTGTGCACGTCGCTGTGATGATGTGAGTCCCCTTGTTATCAAACTGGTAGCTGCAGCTCTGAGTGCTTGTGATGAGTTTGGACATGGGGTTGTGCTGGAAACAAAAAGTCCTAATGTCAATAAAAATAAAAAAATTGACACAGATTACAGAAGCTTTTCAGTATATATGAAACCTTCAGGAGTTTGATGGGTGAGGATTTTTAATTCAGTATTAAACTTTTTATTTTCTTATATAGGCTTGCTTTACAACATCTGCTTTAAAATTCTGTTTGTGTGTTTGATTAGATCATCAGAATGATGACAGGTTTATTCACCAGCTGCTGCAGCAGAGCCAGAGGGCTGTTTGATCGTGTCCTGCTGTAGAACTGGTCACATTGGGAAAGATCTCTGGAGAGAGTCACATCTGTAGGAATATCCTGCCTGGAATTCACCACATACTCTGTCAAACACCTGCCGTGTACCGTGCTCTGAAAGAGTAAAACATAGACTTCAGGTTCAGGGTATTTTTTCTATAAGACAATCAGTTCATTAATGCCAGCATTGTTTTACATTTTAGTTTATTTACATGCAAACAGGTAATTTTGTGATGAGATACTGACCACAAAGCTTCTCTGTTCTTCCTCCATGAGGGGCACCATGAAAGCAGAAACAATCCCTCTCTTGATGTTCAGGATGTTCACTGGTTCATGTGTATCAGCGTAAACCTCCACACGTGCGTGAGAATCCACACGGACCTTCAGAGGGGTCCTGCATGAAGAAATAACCAAATACTCAGAGTCAAATAAGAGAGACAGAAAATGCACAATCATGTTTTTCTATTCTGGTTCCTTTGTGTATGTTTCAGATTTATGGTGACGGATTAATGTCAAAACTTTCTGCTTCGTGGAAACTATGCATCTCATCACTGAATCATTAATCAGGTGGCTGCTAATCAGTTCCCATCATGACACACAGCTTAATACGTTTATATTGTAATAATGTTGCAGGATTTCAGCTCTTTATTCAGTTTAATTTAAACAGAATTCAGACCTGTTTATCAGTCTGAATGTATTTCAGATCATATTAAATAGTTTTGTACTGACCTTCCCATGCTGGTTCTGAAGGCATCAGAACCTGGTGCAGGTCTGTATACAGGCTGACCCTGAGGGTCCATGACAGACACCTCACTCAGCGTACAGTCTCTGGTGTGCACGATGAACTTGCACATCTGGGGGACTTCGATCTCCACCTGCAGAGCAGACATGCTCTCATAGGGGTTCAGACAAGAACTCTGTCTGGGTTGGAAACAGTTTCTTTTACCTGACAGGAGACTTTTGGGCCGTTTCGTAGGTTGGCTGTGCCCACAACACCGTTCAGGCCCTCCGTGGTGTACTGGTACACATATTTCTTATGAACCTTGAATCTGGACGCCACTGCAACGACATACGCCACACGTTTCACTGTGTATCTTTATGCTGCAACTGCTGAACTCATCGTTTTAATCAAACACTGATAAGATCTTGTTTCTCTTCTGTACATCTATAGGATGACTTTGTTCTCTTGCATCATGCTTTGAAGCAGATTTCACCTTTTGGAGCCTTTAGTGGAATGAAACTGTTTCAAATGAACAGCAGCTGCTCAGTTTAACAGCTGATATCTCCAACAAACAGGTTGTCAGTTCAGAGAGCAGCATTGATCTGTCAGCAGGTCAATGTGTCTGTTTGCACCAACAAATGAACGAGTCCAGCTTTTACAAAAACATTTATAAAACAGCTCTGCATCAAAACATCTAAAATAATCTGCTAATATTTTACACAGTGAGAGTAAAACTGATGTGAAGGTGGAAACTTACACTGACATGACGGTGTTTCCACACTTTCCTCTGAAAAACAAAACAAGTTTGTAACAGTCTGAGAAAAAGTCTGAGAGTCTGTTTGCTGCAACTTGTGTTTTCTTCTGCATTTTAATCACAGTATTATTAAATTAATAGAATCTTTTAATGTTCTATAATTTATTGGTATTCTCAGATTGTATATTTTAAGACTTTAATGTCCTGACATATTAATGTTTTATCTGCTTTGATTTGAACAACAATTCAGTTCAGAGAAGTTTGTTTACACTGATATATACTCTTTATTTACTCTGATTTAAAACCTGAGAATTCAAGTATTTTGACATTAATCCATTCAAATCTATTAATTTAACAAAAATAGTGTTTATAAAATGCAACCACAGAATCGGTGTGAAAAGTAAAATATGATAGATTTAAAAACAAATACGTTCTCCAGTTTTCACCGAGTCTTGTGTTAAATTCTAAATAAAAGTTTAAGTTTAAGTTTAAGTTCTGAATTGAGACTCACGTGCCAGCGTGTAGCTGCTCAGCAGCAGTAACAGACACAGTCTGTTGGAACCCATAACGGGTTGAAAGCGTTTGCTTCTGTTCTTCAGCTCCTACAGAGACGACTGAAAAACGAGCACTTCTCAGATCTTTTATAAAGTCTCTTCTCTGTTTGGATGAACATCTGTGACATCACAGAGTTCAAAGTTCAAACTCAGATTGAGGTTATGTTAAGTAGCTGAAAGGTAAAGATTTCTGTTTGCAGTCAAGTTACTGCAGCTCTTCACAGGATGATCCAGGTTTTAGGATTTTATTTCATAGAATCAGAACACAGGGCAACTTTAGGAAAACTTCAAGACATAATGAGAGTGTGACATGACGAACACTGAAGACCTGAAAGAATAATGAACATGTTTATAACAAGTTAAATGAAGCTGTTTTCCTGCATGTACTGCATTAAATTTAGCTTACAGGTGAATCATGGGGATATACAGTATGAATTACTCAATTGAATCCGCAGTTGTTGTAGGATTGGGGAGGGGGGGGTACTGAGGAGCCAAAAAACAGCAGGGAGAGATGAGCACAGGTGAGTCAGGAGACAGGTTGGTGAATGATTTAGTGAAGATTAGATTCATAGAGTCCAAACGTTAGAGGCTTCCTGAGCTTTTTGGTCCAGACACAGAAGCATCAAGGAGATTCACCGAGGTTCTTCCCCTGGACAAGGATCAACATGAGGAGATAAGCAGTCAACAAATCAACTCACTGTAGAAATATCAAACAAGAAATACTGACAGCTAAATGTCACCAGGTGTGACCCATCAGTCCGACGTCGAGTCACGCTAGAAGCTCTAAACACCAAACAACACTGAACAGAGGATAAACTGCAGGTGTGACCACTGAGAGTCAACGGCCCCACCTGAACAACTAGTTCTACCTCCAGACTCACTCAGAGGAGAAACTCCAGAAGAAAACCAGCAGGAAGGAGAGAGACCAGGGAAGGAAAACAGGCTGACCTGAACCAGAATCCTTACTGTTTCCTGCATTTGGACAGAATAGATCCGTTTATCACTTTTAATACACGAGTTGTTGCTGTTTAGTCTAAGGATCAATGTGAGAAATCATGAGTGGTAAATATCTGAGGAAAAAGTGAGCTGTGCACACTCTTGCAGCCCCAAGTGAAGCACAGTCATTGAAACTTTGGCACCATTTGCACTGATTGAGGTATTTTTTGATGATAATTCCTACAAGGAATAAAAACACTGTGGTCATACCTGGATAAATACAGAAACCTGTTTTCACAATTTTACATTTATTTTTTGGGTTAAAGTATTTATTAATATCTTTATCATCATCAGGTTTGCGCAGTTAGTTACACTGTTGTCTTGCAGCAAGAAGGTCCTGGGTTTGAATCCGGGCTGGGACCTTTCTGCATGGAGTTTGCATGTTCTTCTTGTGCATGTGTGGTTTTTGTTGTGTATATTTACATGTCTGATAAGGAGCAGGATGAAGCATGAACCCCTTCTCTAAAAAAAAATACGATAATTAAATGCAAGCAATCCATTCAAAGTGCAGTGTACCATGATAGTACATTTTTACAAACACAAAGATTAATAAATTAAATATATATAAATATAAGTAATTTATAAGAACACCTGATTGCTAAGCCCCTCCCCCTTTCTGTACCTCGTGTAAACCATGTGTTTGTAGCACTTCTTAAACTGGGTCATGCTTGAACATTGTTTGAGCTCCAGACACAAACTGTTCCACAACCTAGGACCACAAACAGAAATACAAAAACCTTTAATGTTCCACGTGCCAGCTGATGTTTTAAGTTAAATGCCCCCGTTAACTCATAACCCCCATCTCTGTTAAAAAACATTTTGTTTTTAATATTACAAGGAAGTAGATTGTGAATTGCTCTACACATAACTTGTTGTTAACCAGTTGTTTCAGTTTCTCCTGATAAAATAACATTGCAGGAATACTGAGTTATCAAAGGTCGTTAACACAGGAGAGATCAATACTGTTAAAAACAGTACTAGTTTGTTATTTTAATTACAATCATCAAAAAAAGTTCAAATCATTGAACATGTTTATTTTTGCAGATTTTCTGTCATCATATAAATAATATTTCACTTTTTCCACAAATTTAGACATTTTTGTGCCAAAAAACTGCAGAAATCTAAAAAACAAACAATAGTAAATGAAAGAAACTAAGATTTTAAATTAAAATATGACCAAATAAGATCAAACCTTTGGACTTTATCCCAGATTAGACACTGAAGTGGATTGATGGTAATCTACATTCTGATTTACTTTAAAGCAAACTGCTCAAGTTATGTGGAGTTAAAAATTACTCTGCAAAGAGTCGTTTTATTTTCATGTGATTTCAAGTCCAATAATGTTGAAACAGTGAAGATCAAAAAGTTTTCATGGTGTCAAAGGTCACGTGTTTAAATCCATACTGTTGTGTTTAGAAACTGGAGGTGAGACAAACTTCTGCAGATCAGGATTCGAAAACCTGAATCAGCTGGTCTGCACAGTATGTTCCACATTGCATCTGTGCTGGTACTGTGGAGGGGGATAGAGTCCGCAGGTCGAGCAGCTGCTTCGGTGCCCCAGGGATTTCGTTGTCCTTCTCGGGTGAGGAACCACCAGAGGGGGTCGGGGGCCAGAGGGGTTTTTGGGTGAGGAATTTTCGCGCATAGGGGCCATCTGTGCGCCCGGATGGCTGGAAGCCTTGTTCTGATGTTGCGGCTGCAGCATCCGCTGGATGTCACTGTGGTGGTCGTGTTCCATATTCAACCTTTAATTGTGAAGGATAAACCGGAAGTAAGAAGCTTCATATAAACACCCACCGGATGTGTCGACTGGACGTTCATAAAGGACACGGGATTGACCGTTTGAAAGGTTTGAAATAGCTGTAAAATATTAAAATATGTTTATAAATGTTGTTCATCTTATAAAACAAGCGGTTGGGTATTAAATACTGAGATAAATACTGGAATAACTAGCAGGTGGTTTTAATAATAAACTTTATTGATCTTTCTTGGGGAAATTCTGGCTCTGCATTTAACCCATCCTCATTTCTAAGGAGTAAACAAACGCGAACAATCACATCAGCTGTTAAGCTTCAGAAAAGAGCTGTAAAAATAATAAACCTTAAAATTATCCGTGAAAGAAAAGAAAGATCACACGCTGCTGAACTCTGGAAAAAAATAAGAAATATTCCTTCATGTTACTGGCAGCATGAATATTATTGTCTTCAGTTATATCTGATATATTTGCCTGTATTTTTACATTTTCCTCCATCCTGCACAACTTTAATCATTTATCTTTAGCTGATTCTTAAATGTTTAATCAGATTAAAGAAATCTTCAGTCCAACTCGCTGGTCTCCAACATGTTCATGAAAATTATTAAACCCTTTAAATGATGCTGGATGTGTTTATAGCGCATCTCAGAGGTGACGTTCAACTCACCTGAGGACAAGTTGTTATTTCTCTGATTAATATCAGAGGTTTTTATTTCACACATTGAGCAGGTGTTTCTGACTCGGTTGTGTTTTTTTTATCATCCAGATCCTCTCATTTGAAGCTTCATGCTGTTAGAGTCGATGTGGAAACGGAATTGGATCTGGTTTCCTGTGTCACAGGAAACAGTTGAAACATCACAGCTGATTTAGAGGAAGTTCATGTAGACAGAAGAACTGAATGGAGGCTGTTTTCTTGTGAAAAATTGTTTACCAGAAGTTGAAGTGAGTTGAAAAGGAAAGAAGTTTAATATAATTTCATGAATGGAATGAGAGCAGTCTGTTGTTTAGCTGTGTTTTATAGTCTGATAGGAGAGACTATCAGACCTCTGGCCTTCATCTGGAGTTCCCTTCAGGACATCTACAACTCACTTCTCACCCGGAAAGCCACCAGGATCGCAGGTGATCCGACCCACCCATCCCACAGCCTCTTCTCCCTGCTGCCATCGGGGAGGAGACTGAGGAGCCTCCGGGCCAATACCACCAGGCTCAGGGACAGCTTCTTTCATCAGGCGGTCAGAAAACTGAACTCTCTCCCTGCTCTACCCCCACTCAGCCCCCTGCCTCATGTCACAGACTGATCTCAGGACTCATCCCATGTTCCACCCTCCACCACTTACTTGCACCCCAACGCACTACCTCACTTTAATCACTTTAATCACTTTTTGTTTACATCCTCACATCAGTTTCTGCTATAACTACTGTTTTCTTTTAACTACTGCTGCTTACCTTACCGTGCCTAGTACTACACATGTGCCCTTGAATTATATTTTGCACTATTTTTATATTTTATACTTTTTATTTTCTTCTAAATGTATGGGTGTTTTTATATATTTCATGTTTGTACTTTGGTTTGAGAGGAAACCAATTTCATCTGTGCTATGTGTCGTGCATATAGCATATTTGACAATAAAGCTGACTTTGACTTTGAGTTCAGGATGAGAACAAACATCATTAATAAGCTGCAGCAACAGTCTGATCTGATATTAAGTTAGAATCATTTATCACTGTGAGCTTGTGCAAACTGAAGCAACCTAGAAACTCTCCTTGTCTTTAGGTCAAGCATGCTGTCTGCTGTGAGAGCAGCCAGATCTCTGGGGTTCTACAGGAGACTGTCTCACTCCTCCAGAGTCACAGGTAAACCCAAACACTCCAATTTAACCCGGTTCTGTATGTCTTTGTGTCAGCTGCTGCTACGAGGAGACGTGAAGCAAGTTCATCACAGACGGGAAGGAGATCCTTCCTGTCCACAGCTAGAACCCTCTACAGGAGATCCTTCCAGTCCACAGCTAGAACCCTCTACAGGAGATCCTTCCCGTCCACAGCTAGAACCCTCTACAGGAGATCCTTCCCGTCCACAGCTAGAACCCTCTACAGGAGATCCTTCCTGTCCACAGCTAGAACCCTGTTAGACTGTTAGGAAGCTTTTATTACGTTCTCTTTATGTAATCTGTTTAACTGTACGTCTGGATTTGACCTTTAACCTTTCACTTTCTGCTCATATCGTTTATGATGGAACAATCCTCTCTGTTAATGTTTGTCTCTTTTTAGTTTTCGTTCCATCGTGAACTTATTCAACGATTAACTCGTGTTGCTCCTCTGCTCACAAACATTAACCGAACCGTAGCAGATAAATGTCGAGTCGAGTCTTCCAGAAGCCTCTGTAGCTCCGAGTCACCTGTGGAACCAGCTGGACTGAGCCAGGTTCTCCTGTGGAACAGCTGTATCTGGGTTTGAGTTAGAAAGTTTAAGCAGTTTATTGGGTTCTGCGATGCATCAGCCGGGTCATCTAAAACATCTCCGTCCTGCTGAACTGAGACTGTTAATCAGACAGAAAGATCCCAGAATCAGAACCACGACCGGATTAGCAAACGGTAAGGACCGTTTAGTCCCCTGTGGTCCGACATGTTGGACTCCTGAAGTTTGTTTTGTCTGAGATTGTTTCAGATCAGGATGGAATTTGGTTCCAAACCTGCGGAGAAGCTGTTGAGACATCGTGGAACAGGATGTTCTGTTTGTGTCATGTCATGTGTAAGATGTGTGTCTTTGTCAGGATACCAGCAGGCGAACGTCGTCATCCTCCCGAGTCACCTCGCCAATGACTTTGAAGCATTCTGTCTCAGTAATCCCGCCCCCTTGCCACTCCTGATTCGCAGCCAATCAGGAGAGACTTCCTGTGATCCTCTGGCTACTAACGCTGACATCAGGTATCAGATTGTTGTGTTTGTGTTCTGTGTTTTCTGTAAAGGAAAGAGAATCAGATATTTTCTGAGGACGTGTAACTCGTGTCCAAACATGGAGCTACACACAACATAAAGGAAAAACACGAATGAACAGGAAAAACTGTAAAACAGATCAAAAAACATGCATGTCTGTTCAGATCCAGGATCCAGATCCAAGTGTCAGAATCAGAGATGTGAGTTTCAGCTTGTGTGTGTTTAGAGCAGAATAAATGAGTGAACGCAGCAGAAGAAGAAGAAGAACCACCTCTCTGTTTGCAGAATGGAGAGTAAATCCAGGAGTTTTCCTGATGTTCCATGTAAAACAGATTCAGATGAATCAGCTGATCGGTTTGAGATAATTATTGAACTTGTTTATTTCATGAAATCAGTTGCTGATTGTTTAACAATGTCAGTAAATACAGAAACATCTGGAGAGCAGATCATCTTTGATTGGCTGATTCTCTGTCTGATGATTGTCTCGCGCTCTGTGTGACTATAAAACAGTAACGTGTGTGTGCGTGCATGTTTGTTTTACAGGACTGATGTGTCTCAGTACTGCGTGTATGAAGAGGGTCGTCTGCTGAAAACACTCTCCAGTCTGCAGAGTTACTTCAGTCAGTCCAAGTACGTGAACACAGACAGACTGAGCTCAGCTGTACTCAGCTGAGTGTATCAGCTGTGTACAGATGTGTGTGTCAGCTGTACAGCTATGTACAGATGTGAATGGATTCTTTCTGCTTGCAGGACTGAACCAGAGCTTCAGGATGGCAAACGTGTCTCACTGTCGAACATGGTCAGTTTTTATCTCGGCTGCAGCTTCGGATTTGAAGGAAAACTGAAGGAAGCAGGAATTCCTGTGAGGAACGTGGAGCAGGGCCGAAACATCAGCATGTTCAGGGTGTGAAAAACTTTATTTATACCTTTAAAGGCAACAAACAGGCCAAAAGTTAATTAACCATCAATACTAAAGGTTTTAGTTTGGGGTGTGTGTATGTGTGTGCGTGCGTACGTGGGCTTGGGCGCATACGCGTGTCAGACTGCGGTTCAGTGTGTCCGAAGCGGAGCCTTCAGCTGCCCGCTGGTCGTCACTATGCGTCCTGTTCCAGCTGGCTTGCTGGATGCGGCGGTAGAGGTCACTCATCTCAGCCCACTGTCTCATGGAGCTCCGGTGCACGTAGGAGACCCAGGTGCACGAACACACACGCTGAACAAACACTATCACATGAAACTGTCTCAGTGTGGTTTATCAATGTGTGTTTTTTTTTTCTGCAGCTGTTCTGGGGATACAGGATCTGTCCAAACCCGACTATGGAGAGCCGGTGGATCTCCAGCCTGGTGACATCCCCGTCTTCTGGGCCTGTGGCGTGACGGCCATTGAGGCGATACTCAGCAGCAGTGAGCGATAAACCTGTGTCAGACTGTATTTTATGATAAACATTGAAACAACATGATGGTTGTATGATGTTTGTTCCAGAACCTTCATTGGCTTTTAGTCACTCACCAGGCTGCATGTTCCTCACCGACATCCCAGAGTCTCCTTCTCCCAGCTCTCTGTGCCCCGAGCTGACCCCCCTCTGCTTCCACATATCCCACAATCCTTTGTTTTACAGCCTGGTCTCAAAGGCAGCAGCAGCAAAGATCAGACAACTGGAACAGATAATTGGAGAAGATCCAGGTGAATGTTCAGGTTTTCTGTTGGGAACAGAAACACAAAGTAAAGTTTCCAGTTCAGAGACTTTAGTTCAACCGTTTGTTGAATCCTTAACGTTTTAATGGCTGTAATGAATAACTGAAAGTTAATCTGATGTAAAACGTGTGAAATCAGACGGGCCAGAGTGACAAGATAAACTTGGTAAAAACATCGGATGATAATTTACTTCTTATCTTTTCACCCAGTTCGGCTGCAGGATGTCAGTCTGATGTTTTCTGCTTCTGTCACCAGGTCAAAGAGGAATCAGAGCTTTGTTTGTTCAGGATGAACTTCTTCGCTGCTGCTTGGCACTCTCTCACGCCTCCTCTGTTGCCATAGTAACCGGGTTTCCTACACACTTCATGCACAGGTATCTACACATGCAGCAGACACACTGTGTTTAAACTGATGTTTCCACTCTGTGAGTGTTCTTGCAGCAGATCCTTCACCCTTGTGTTTTTTATCTATTCATCCTTCTGTGACGTGTTTCTGACCAAATGCACCTTCGTTTCATCTGAACCAAAAGACGAGTGAGAGATCCAACGCTGCAGAGCTGGAGTTTGACTTCACGTCTAACAGTTTCTCCAACTTACTGTGTTATTCTCCTTTAGTCCCCCCGATGAGACAGATGGCCCACCTGGAGCCATTGCCATGGCAACAATGCTGCTGTCTCTGGGGAAACAGGTGACATTGTTGACTGACAGCAGAGCATTGGAGATGAATCAAGCCATTGTAGATGAAGCTGTGAGGACAGGTGTGTGCGTGCATGCACGTGTGTGCATGTGTTTTGGGGGTTTACAGGAAATGCTACTGAGTTTTAAGTTTCTCACTAACTTTCCATCAGGGGTTCTGAAAGCTGCCATCCCATTGGTCACTTTTGAGAACTGTGGTCCTGACTCTGCTCTGCACTTCCTGTGTCACCATGGAGACCCCAACAGGCCCAGGTCAGGTGATAAGACTGAACATCAGAGTGTGTTGTCTCTGCATCACTGGAGGAAAATGTGTTGATAAATGTTACTAACAGAGAATAAATGTACCAAAATGAACAGAAATGAAAATCATGAGCTCATCTGAGGATGATCTAAAATAAATAAGATGATACTAAGATGATTTAAGGTTCTGTAGTGTGAAAGTCTTCCTGTTGCTTCATACCAGGTACGACCACCTGGTGGCGATAGAGCGCAGTGGACGGGCTGCAGATGGAAACTATTACAACATGCGTGGAATAAACATCAAACACCTGGTGGATCCAATCGACGACTTGTTTATTGCTGCCAAGAATTTACCAGGAATCACAACAACAGGTGAGAAAGTCTCATTTTCAGTCTGTTTTAAACACGTGTTCATGTGTGTGTGTGTGTGTGTGTGCAGGAATCGGTGATGGAGGTAATGAGTTGGGGATGGGTAAAGTGAGGGAGAAGGTGTTGACCCTGATGCCCAGAGGAGATCTCATCGCCTGTGATGTTCCTGCTGACTTTGCCGTCACTGCAGGTATGAACTTGCTGTGATGCAGAACAGAGAGAACTCCGTCGTTAGAGGAAATAATCCAGAACCGACTCTGTGATGCAGCTGATGTAACGAGGAATCAGCTGTTTGCATCGTTTCACTCTTTGACCTGTCGTCTCTTTTTATTCTCTAATTAGATGAAATCAGACTCTGACGCTGTAACAGATTTTTTTTTTTTGTCACTTCAGATTAAATCATTAAAGACAAAAGATTCTTGAAGTGTTTTAAAAATGTCCCTAGTGATACTGAATCTGTTTTAATATTTCATCGTTTTCACACCGTGCTGCTGCAGGAGTGTCCAACTGGGGAGGATATGCTGTGGCCTGTGGACTCTACCTGCTTCACACCTGTCCTTCACACCAGCGTTACCTGAAGAGAGGACTGGGCCTGGAACCTGGAGCATCTAACGAGCAGCTGCAGGACTGGAGGACCAACCTGCCGTCTGTGCAGAAGGTAACACCAACACGTGGAGACTTGATGGTTTCTCAGAATAATACTAATGGTTTTTTTATAAATGAGATTAAAATGAGAGCAACGGGGAAGTGAAAGAAAAGCCTGAAACATCTGTCACATTTATAAAACTGTAAAACCAGAACGAGAAGTGACCTGGACATTTACACAGAATTATGCAGAAGTTCAGTGCGATTGAAACGGGTCAGACTCCGGGGTTTTTTAAGTTCTCTGTAAGAACGTGACACTAAGACGTTATCAGAAACACCAGCTGACGCCCAGCACTCTGTTTGTGTGCACCAGGAGGAGTCCTTCCTGTCAACGCTGGTGCGTTTTGGAATACGCAGTGGGAAAACCGGGAACCTGGGCATGGAGGTGGACGGTTTGACCTTTCACCCCACACACTCTGATATGATCTGCAGACTGTTAGAGGCAACGCTGGACTCCACAACTCAGAACTGATCAGTTCAGGTTCTGTGTTAGAGTGACTGTAAAGCTTAAGGGTGGCGCCTGGTGTCACACAGCAGCAGAGGAGGACTGTGTTCAGATGCTGTTTGGGTTCAGACCCGACTGAAGACAGATCTGGTCTCACGTCCTCTCTGCTGCATCTTTCTGTCTGAGAGGGAAAAAGAAGAGCTGTGAGACATTTTAAGGTCTAAACTAACCCGAACCTTTAAACTGAAGCACCAACAAAATGAAAAACATTTTAATACCAACTAACTTTTTAAATTCCGTTTATGAAGGAAATTGATCTGGAAGATTAAGTATTTTAAATTCAAAGCTGTTTAAAAGAAAAAGTGTTTGTGTTTTTATTTCTAAGGTTTTACTCCATGTTTTAAATCCCTTTCAGTCTGCGAAGGTTAAAGGTCATGTCCAAACCATTTGGACTCATCGTAAACCAACATACTCCAGAGACAGGTGTGTTTGTTACTCCTGTTTCTTTCTGCTCCTGCAGCTCTGACAGTGTGTTAAAACATGCTGTAGTTTAAATACATCAGCTGATGGAGCTGCCAGACGTCAGGAGTGTTTGTGTGGACTGGAATAATCAGATCAACAGCTGAGCTTTAAAACCAAACAAGATTTCTTACAGGAAGTTCATTTACTGTATAAATATTCAGTTTGTGTTTGCACCTAAAAACCACTGATCACAGAGGACGCTGGCTCAGATGGTCTCTGGGGAAAGAAAACTGGTGCGTTCAGAGTTCAGTAAAACAGGATTTCTTCTGTGTTTCAGCTGGACGGGTTTCTGATGTTTGTAATTTGTTTGCCGATGGAGCCGCTGAGCGGGAAAAGCAGGAAGTGTAAACAGCTGAGGTTGGTTTCCCAGACTGGGATTGAGAGGTTTGGATATTTGTGGTTGTACGTGTACGGTGACGGTAACTGCACGGTTAGTGATGTGGTCGAGAAAACAGAAACATCCCTTTTTACTTTCATGTTGCTGCTCATCGTCTGCTGAATGTTCCTGCACCGTCAGCGTCCTGCAGCTTCTCCATCACCGTACGGCTCCAACATCTTCAAACATCTGGAGGTTGGTGCTCATCAGGAAATGAATCATTGCTTCTGTGAGAGTTCACTTTCTCTCCCAGATGTTTTTATACTGTCAACTACACAAACAAGTCATTTAAAGCAGAACTAAGTAAGTTTTTTCACCTCAATAAATGTTTTCTAGAGTCCCTGTGGGGGTAAACAAGGACTTGGCGGGGTGATTCGTGGGTTCCTCCCCTCCCTCCGGGGTCTGTGTCCTGAAAGCAGCACTTGCAACTTTCAGTGGATCGGACCCGACTAATCTCGCGAGAACAAACCTGCTTTACGGCACTCACACTCACGTACATAAATACAAGCATGAAGCCCTTGCCGTTGTTAGCAACGCCACCCTTAGGAGCGCAAAGATGACAATAATACTCACCTGTCGAGACATTTTCTTGGTTTTGTTTTTCTTTCTTCTTGCAAAAGCGTTCTCTGCGCGTTGTTGTTGGGGGGGCGGCGGCGGGG
>SSNP01000177.1:127724-166616 GCA_006937955.1 Pachypanchax playfairii | reverse complement strand
TGGGGGGTGAGGGGGGGGGGTCTGCGGCGGCGGCGGGGGAACGTTACGACAGTGAGCTTTCACAGGGGACCAGTAGGGGGAGAGCGAGAGCAAACCTTACTTAGTTCTGCTTTAAGCTGCAAAACAAACTTCCTCAGTACAACATCAACATTTCTTCAGTAGTTTCCTCAAATCCTCTCATATTCAACTTTACTAAATAACAGAGTCCCAACAAGCTGCATTTTCAATGTGCTGAGATTTATTTATTAATTAATTCCAAACAAACTGCAAACAGGAAGTTCAGGAATTAATTTAATGAACAAAAAGTAAATGTTTTATGCTAAAAGTTTGAGCACTCGCTCCTCTTTCCATTTTCAGTCATGATGTTTGACCTGCGGCCTCGGTTTACTGTGACTTCCTGTCAGACACCAGCAGCTGTTAAATCAGCCAAGATTAATAACCAAAGTCACAACAATCCCCCACAGATCACACACTGATCTCACAATACACACTGCTGCACGCGCACATTTAAACACACATCTGAAATCTCTCCAGAGGACGAAGTCTGAAACACAAATAAACACTCACACACATAATGAACACTTCTGCTGCTGCGATGTGAATTTCATTTTCACCTGAAAGATTGATTTATTTCATCTCCTCAAATCAATAAACAAAGTTTCACATCCTGCAGTGAAACGTCTGAGTGTGAAGAGATGTTGTCACGGAAACATTCACCTAAAAGTAACAAGCACAACTCACGTCTCCATCTATGGTGAGCTGGTGTCTGTCTCCAGCTGTTTTCAGGTGAGAGGCGGGGCTACACCTGGTCAGGTGACCAGTCCATCACAGAACTCAGATCTTAAAAAGATTAAAAACTGTTTTTATCAGACATGTTTCTGTTCTTGGAACATGATCAGAACCTGCTGGAACCTTCAGTAATGAGAAGAAGCTGTCCTCAGTTTCTGTCTTTCTGTAGGACAATGAACTTAAATGACCTTTGACCCTTCCCAGACTGATGGCAGCAGCAGCTTCTCTGAGCTCTTTTCTCCTCTGTATTGTGTTAACACACACCTGTATGCGCTAGATCAGAGAACTGGTGGTGATCAATTCATCTATACAGGTGATGATCTAATCAATACACCTGATCAGCAGCTGCAGGTTGAGTTCCTATGGAAACCACATGGAAGGATCTGGTTTCTGTGTTTTGGTTGGATTTACGAGACTTTAAGACTTGGTGACGTCCATCTTGAATTATTCTGATTCTTACATATTAAATATCACAGCAAGTTGCACAAACATAAAAGCTGAATGTATTTACCTGAAAGACATGCTGGATTTTTTAATTTCACAGATTTAATCTCTGACAACACTTAACTGTGATTAAAAAACAGCTGTTGCTAAGAAACAATCGCCTCCACGATGATGATTAGAGCATGAAGCTTTTATAAAACTGATACGCTGCACCTCAGAAAGACACAAATATAGATGGTTTAGTTTCATAAAAAATTACACCTCTTTCTTTAAAAAAAAGCTTGTTTATTGTCAAAAAATTTAACAACTAAATGACCTTTAAACCCTCTTGACAACATGCATTTGTTTGAGCTCATCCCTCCTGATTGTTTTAGTGATTCATGTGACAGCAGAAAGACTGAGTGTATTATTAAATATAACTAACGAACTGAGCTACAGATGGAAACAGAAAGTGGTTTCACTCATTCTGAAATATGAAGACATGTTTGATCAGTCAGACACTGAGTGGAAACATCATGACGCAAAGAACCACAGCACTGAGATCATAACGAGGAGCTCGTTAGGTTTTACACTTTCTCATCCGGTTCTTTCATTTATAGAGATAAACCTCCTAGAAGTTACAGAATAACCTGAGCAACAGCCAGAAGAGGCAAATTTTTAACTAAAAACTTTAATCATATATTTTATAATGGGCCAGTCTGTCTGTCCTGCTTGCGTTTGATTGGCTGTCTCTCTGGTCATTTTGACATGATGCATGTGTCGCTGATGAACTTCATGAACATTTGATCCCAGAAGTTGTTCCTTTGCTGACCCTGACGGCGTGATGCTGACCCTAACGACCTCTGACCTGTACGGATGATGGAAACCAGTGACCGTGACCCGTGTTTGTGTGGATGACGGAGATGTAAACTTTAGAACAGAACCATGTGGATGTAAGTAGAACCTGGCCTCAGGCGGGTCAGTCGCTCTGAGGCCTTCAGGTTCCTGATGGGTTCTGAAACCTTCAACAGTTTTTATCGTTCTCCTCCGTTCTGTCTGTTCTGTTCTGCTCATCATCAGTGATCACGCAGCTCGACTTCCCATCAGCGTCTCCTCGTGTCTCGTGTGAGTCTGTGGTTTTCTGGTCCGTTAACGTGATGATGGTTTTGTCAGTCTGTGTGAGTAAAGTTGTGTTTTTGCAGTCTGTCATCACGTTGTGAGTGCTGATGTGTGTGAGCAGAGTAACTGATGGAGGACCGTTGTTCTCGTCCGTGGCCACCTCGTGGGAGTCAGTGGCTGGGTTTGTGGGGCTGGCGTTGCCACGGCGACACCAGCAGCAGAGTATCCTGGTGACGGGACGGATGATGACTCTGTGGAGGCTGCAACGGGCGCTCTCGCTGACGAAACAGTAGAGTGCCGGGTCGGCCACACAGTTCAGGGTGGTCAGCATCAGTGACAGGTGATAGTAGTTAAATATACCTGAAAACAAAAACCCAGACCGTGTCCAGGTGAAAACGTCTCCATCTTTACTCATGTTTAACATCAATCAGTACCTTCTATAAATGCACAGTCCCGCTCCAGCAACGTCCGGACCAGCAGGAAGACGTGGTACGGTGAGAAGCAGACCAGGAAGATGAGGATGGTGCTGCTGACCAGCTGTCTGATCCTGGTCTTTTGATCTGGCTGTGTTCCTGCACTCCGACCCACCGCTCGCAGGACGCACAGGTAGCTGATCTACACCGACAGGAAACACGAAGTTCAACACACTCGTCAGAACAACATCAGCTCCTGATCTTTAACTCCTTTATATCTACAGAGATCCAGTTGTCTTACACCAACATGTTCCATCATGTTTCAATAACAACATTAACTAAATCTTCTAGCTGTCGAGGTTCTAAAACACTGATTCAACTAAATGTATCTTCTTTAAATTCAATATGTTCATTTTTGTTATGCAGTATAATATGTCAAATATTGGAAGATAAAACACAGTTTTTTTTTATCAAACTGCTCTTTGTTTAAACAGATTGTGAAATGTCATTAGGTTTGTGTGTGAGTTAAAGATGGCGGTGAAACAGGAAGCGTACTGTCAGGATGGCCAGTGGGAACAAGAAACCAACGGCGAAGCGGTAATAGTTGATCGGATACTCCCACGACCTCATGGGGTAATGCTCGAAGCACACAGATTGGTTGGTCTGGTCTCTGCTCAACTCTTTGTGGCGAAAGAAAACCACGCCCACCGCTATCTCCTTCAGCCAGACGATGGCGCAGACGAACCAGGCTGCTGTCATCGAGCGCAGAGCCGTGAATCTGGAGATGGAGACACGGTAACAAAAGACAAGCTGCACAGAGGGTGGTACTGTCCAACAGCCCGTAGCTACCTGAGTGGATGGACCACAGCCAGGTACCGATCCAGACTGATGCAGCACAGAAAGCCGATGCTGATGTAAATGTTCTCGTAGAGAAGGAAACCACACAGCTGACACAACCACTCTCTGTGACGCCAGTCATCCCCCTGAAACAGACACGTCCAGGAAATCATTCACTTTATTTATGCTTCTGTAAAATATATTTATTAATCAGTCTATAATCAGTCCTCTGAGATAATCATTTTGTAATTTTCAGATTCATGATGGAGGTCATCTTTACCTGGAAGATGTACTGCAGCCACAGCGGTAGAGACGCCAGGTACAACAGATCAGACACGGTGAGGTTCATCAGATAAACCCCCAACTCGTTCCTCTGCTTCAGCTGCAGGACGGCGTGATACAGCGAGTACAAGTTGGATGGAACACCAACCTTCAACCAGAGAAGATCATGTAAACACACGCGTCCCAAACAGAGCAGGACTCTGCAGATTCACATCGTTTTCACATATTTATACATAAAAACACTCTACAGACCAGTTTCTAACAAAAACATGAAACAGCAGCAAATTATCTGATCAGACTGAAACAGAAACATCGTTCAGTTGGACCAAACCAATCCACCGCTGTCGGGTCTGAGACAGTTCAGGTCCCGTCAGTTTGGATGAGTTGCCCTCTCTTCTCTCCCTGTTCGCTGCCAGCAGCAGACGAAACCCGCTCAGACCTCATCAGGTTTAATAAAGTCCAGATTTGTTTGGAGACGTATGAATGGAAGGCTCAAACAATTCAAGATCATTGATAATGAGTCAGAAATTATCTGTTTTATTTATTTTCAGCTGTTTGTTGTTAAACCACAACATCCTTGATGAATGTCTCCAGTTCATTTGATCAGCATGTCAGAACCAGAAGATCCAGAACATTTGGACTGGTTTGATCTACCCATGAAGAGATTCAGCTGTCTGAGTTCCCTCACTTCTGAAATAATGTGTTTTCAAACAGGAAGTTGAGCTCTCTCAACCCGACCACATGGCGTTTGTACATTTCTGAAGTTCCCTGAAGATCTGCACACACTCACCAACAGGACGAGGATGTAGACGCAGGAGAAGACGTACTGGTGGATTTCGTGGCTGATGGTGCAATTAATCACTTCCTCTTCAGACATGTTGGACAGCATCACTCAGACTTCTTCATCCTGTTCATATCACATGGACCTTCATTCAGCACGCTGCTCGTCGTTTTTATCTCATCTGACCACAGATATGTTTGCCGTCATCAGGAAGTCCCACTTCTTCTGGTTCCTGTGAAGAACAGGCAGTTGATGAGTGATGCTGTGACGTTGTGTTAGGAAGATGTGGTTTGACTCAGATATTCCAACAGGTTGTAAATACACTGAATTTTTTACAGGTGTTACATCAGACCTGTAGTTTCCTACTGATGACTGATCTAAACATCAGAGAGAGTCTGAGTGACAGCTGCTTCACATCATGTTTAAAGTCATAACTTTTTATTTTTCGTCACTTTCAGCCTGTTGAAGCAGATTCTCTCAGAACAACATCAAACCTCATGAATCTGAAGTTAAACAGAAAATTTCACAACAGATTTTATGATAAAGTTTCAGTTTGGAGACAGAAAAAAAACTTTGACAACCAAAGTTAGATTCCAGAGATTAAAACATGGGAAATAATTTAACTTGTATTTATTTTCAGAAAGTTTCAGAATCGCTCGGCAGTTAATTGAGAATATTGCATCATCCTAAAACTTGCTGGAGTCAGTCCGGGGTTGAAATGATGACCACAGCAGATTTCATGCTCTTAGTTCATGATGAGTAAATAAACTTTAAAATATAAACGCTCCCTTTGTTTACTTCCTATTTTATTTTGAAATGCCCTGAGGCATTCTACTTCCTGTTTTTTTTTTTGCTTCACACCTGCTCAGGTTTGGCTGATTGATCCTCTTTGTGCTTTCTGTCAGCTTGAAGCTCCCACATTCTGTCTGGTAAAAAACTTTTTAAAATCTTTTAAAACCCACACTGAGTTGATGTTATTTAAAATCATCTATCTAAAAGCATTCTTCGTTTTTGTTCATATCAAACACAAACACCTGCATGAAACGTAGTGTCGACTGACTGAAACTCAGCTGTTTGTTCCAGCTGCTGTTTTTCTGTGAAGTAAAGAAAAACTTCCAAAAATAGGCAGCAGCTTGACTTTGGCAGGCAGGATCTTTAATGACATGTTGGATCTGCAGGATGGAACCACAGGCATCAGGATCTGGGTCTGAGACGCTGCAGCGTTCCTCCACTCGTGTTGTTTAACCCTTCAAACACAAACTTTTACACCTGCAGCAGCTCGAATGTGAAAATAACTGGAAACTTTATTCTGCAGGTATCTGACTGCGCCGGAAGCAGATGGGAGGGGTGTTCTGTCTGCATCTACAGGTGAGTTTCTGCATCAGTGAAACCACATACAGCACACCTGCTCAGGTGCAAACAAGTCAATGGAGACAAATCCTCAGGCAGATCCAGATCCTGAGTCTTGATTCTGGTTTGGGTCCGAGGAGACTTTTATATGTTTTACTCAGTAAACTTCTCACTTTCATCTCCTTCGTGTTAAACTGGTTCATTATCTGGACCAACAGGTCAGAGTTAAAAACAAACTTCCAAATATTCCTGAGAAAAATGGTCAAGGACTGAAAGTCAAAGAAAAGTGTAAAAGTCCAAAAAAAATTTAAAAGTCTACAGGAAGTGGAACCGATTAGTTCCTGAAAACATAAACTATGTAAACAACTGGAAAACTGCTCAGAATTCTGTGAGAATAAAAAAACTGATGGGACATTAACATTTCTACTAAATAAGCTTTTAATAAAGTTCAAACGGATCAGCAGGCGTGAGAATAAAAATAAAAAGCCGACATAACAAACCAGGTGGGAGATTAACGGAGGAGTCGGGGGAGTAATTAGACCCGATCCTCCGGATTTAAGAGATCAACAGGACAAAACAGGTGGACCGCACTAATGAACCGGAACCTGGGGACGAATCAGAAATGGACAGAACACATTGTAATAAAAAACAAACTAGATCAAAAGCAGCAAAATAATCGTATTTTTTCTCAGTCTGTCAAATGATTTTGTTCTGATGGATTAAAGTTCATGTTTCAGCTGTCAGTTTTTATCTGCAGGAAATTTTAATATGAATTTATTATTAAACAACTCAAACGTTTTAAATGTCCGAATGTCTCTCCACGTCATGAAGCTGACCTGGATCTGGTTCTGAACCTGATTCACCAGAACCTGATTCAAGTCCAGTTCGTCTATCATTTAGCATGAAGTTAACCCTGGTGTGTTTACTAAGGCAGATGTGCAGCCACAGCTGGATGCATCTTTTCAGACTAACAGTTCCAGCAGTTTTCTGCTTTTTGCCAGCTGTTAGCCCCGCCCACTGATTGGTTGATGAGTCAGCTGAGGTCATATTTCTTCTGGATGATCCTGTGAAGTTGTGAGTTTGACTTAAGCAGATTAAATCTTTCTCCCTCTGATCAGAAGTTATTAGCTACACTTTATTTTAGAAAGGAGAGAATTTTTAAAGTTTTTCTAACGTGATGCTGTTGGAGAAAATAATTTTGGATAGTTTCCCTGTAAGTTTAACTGTTTAACTCCATATTAATTATGATAAAATAAATTCAGTGATCCTTTATGATTTTTGCGTAAATCATAATTTAGATACTTAATCACACGTAACGAGCTGCAGATGCTGATGACCACAGGCGTGTTGTTCGATCAGAACAGACCTCAGCTGGTTAACAAATGACCAGTTGATCAATACTGGATTTCCCAGAGGCAGTTGGAACGCTGTTGCTTTTCCTTGATCACTGACCTGGCAGCAGTAACCATGGCAACAACAGGAAGTTGTAAATCAGGCAGCATCACAGCGTGATTCATCACTTCAGTCTAATAATAATCATCAGTCACATCTCAGTTAATAAGATACTGATCTGAACAGAACTGCTGGTTCTGAGTCAGAAAGGTGTTTCTGGATTGGGTCCCAGGATGTTTGTGTTTCCATGATCCCACGCTGCATCCATCGTCATGTTTCAGGAATGAGGAGGTTTCTAACGGCAGCGAGCGTCACGTGGTCCTGATTCTGTTCATGATTCACGTGAACTGGACTTTATACTGACAGACTCACACCCTGATGATGAACGACCAGCCAGCAGGAATAAACACACACTCACTCACAGGCGTGCACACACACACCCACAAAACTGCCCCAACACAAGAATCCATCAAACTTCATGTACACTGGAAGTAACTCATTTTCTGGAACTGGTTCCTGTTCTCTAACTGGTTCCTGTTCTCTAACCGGTTCCTGTTCTGGAACTGTTCCTGTTCTGGGACTGTACCGGTTTCTGTTCTGGGACTGTACCGGTTCCTGTTCTGGGACTGTACCGGTTCCTGTTCTGGGACTGGTTCCTGTTCTCTAACTGGTTTCTGTTCTCTAACCGGTTCCTGTTCTGGAACTGGTTCCTGTTCTCTAACCGGTTCCTGTTCTCTAACCGGTTCCTGTTCTGGAACTGTTCCTGTTCTGGGACTGGTTCCTGTTCTCTAACTGGTTTCTGTTCTCTAACCGGTTCCTGTTCTGGAACTGGTTCCTGTTCTCTAACCGGTTCCTGTTCTCTAACCGGTTCCTGTTCTGGAACTGTTCCTGTTCTGGGACTGTACTGGTTCCTGTTCTCTAACCGGTTCCTGTTCTCTAACTGGTTCCTGTTCTGGAACTGGTTCCTGTTCTCTAACTGGTTCCTGTTCTGGAACTGGTTCCTGTTCTCTAACCGGTTCCTGTTCTCTAACCGGTTCCTGTTCTGGAACTGTTCCTGTTCTGGGACTGTACTGGTTCCTGTTCTCTAACCGGTTCCTGTTCTCTAACTGGTTCCTGTTCTGGAACTGGTTCCTGTTCTCTAACTGGTTCCTGTTCTCTAACCGGTTCCTGTTCTGGAACTGTTCCTGTTCTGGGACTGTACCGGTTTCTGTTCTGGGACTGTACCGGTTCCTGTTCTGGGACTGTACCGGTTCCTGTTCTGGGACTGGTTCCTGTTCTCTAACTGGTTCCTGTTCTCTAACTGGTTCCTGTTCTGGAACTGGTTCCTGTTCTCTAACTGGTTCCTGTTCTCTAACCGGTTCCTGTTCTGGAACTGTTCCTGTTCTGGGACTGTACTGGTTCCTGTTCTCTAACCGGTTCCTGTTCTCTAACTGGTTCCTGTTCTGGAACTGGTTCCTGTTCTCTAACCGGTTCCTGTTCTGGAACTGGTTCCTGTTCTCTAACCGGTTCCTGTTCTGGAACTGTTCCTGTTCTGGGACTGTACCGGTTTCTGTTCTGGGACTGTACCGGTTCCTGTTCTGGGACTGTACCGGTTCCTGTTCTGGGACTGGTTCCTGTTCTCTAACTGGTTTCTGTTCTCTAACCGGTTCCTGTTCTGGAACTGTTCCTGTTCTGGGACTGTACCGGTTTCTGTTCTGGGACTGTACCGGTTTCTTTTCTGGGACTGTACCGGTTCCTGTTCTGGAACGGGTTCCTGCTCCAGAATGGAATCGGTTCCTGTTCTGGAAGTAATTCACCTGCAGCTGATCCGTTTGTTGGACATGTTGTTTTTCAGTTTTCTTGGTTCTAATCCTGGAGAACTCTCTCACCCGGGACGTTGGGATGAACGTGACAAACTGATGAGTAATTATATTAATGTGTTGTGTCGTCATTTAGAAGAACATCTGTATTAAATGTCGTCTTCGTGGTTTCCTCCTTCTGGGAATCAGCTTTGATTATCCTGCAGGTTGTAAATCTGCTGCAGCTTGTGATTCACGGCCTGCTGCAGGACGATATGAGCTCCTCAGCAGATTTGATTCATCTCCAGATACGACTTCACACCAAGCCGGGTCACGTTTTTCACATGCATGAAACCTGTGCAGGTGTGTTCACCTGTTCTGTGTGATTTATACCTGATCTCATAATCACAGACGTGACAATGACATGAAGTCTGTTAATTCTGACCACAAAAACGAGTTTAAAGAATCAAACTGCATCATGAGAGAAACATTGATCAGTGATTAACTGATAGGAAGTTGCTCATTAGTTACATCATGGTAACTGGATCAAGTAGTTTTATTTTGCAGGACCTTTTCCTCAGATTTACTCTCTGAAACGAAGTCACGCTCCTCTGTGATCAGCTGCTTCAGATTTATCTGTATTTATTTCATGTAGTCAATAAAGTAATCTGAGTAATCCCTCTGTCTGATTTACCGTACGGGTAAATCAGCTGGAAAGATGCATCTCAAACATAAAACCTGACAGATATGACTGAGTGTCAGCAGCGTTATCAGTACCTGCAGCATTTCACTCAGAATCTGTAGCGTCGCAGCCTGAAACCGACTTACTGACGGATGTTCGCTGATCGCTGTGCTCAGCTGATTTTTATAGTTTGTGTTTTTTATGGTTTTCTGTATCTGTTTAGTAGAATTCTGTTAAAATCTGACTGTATTTTTATACTGAACGAGGTCGGGACGTCTGATTCAGTTTCTTCCTGTATCTGTTGACACAAACCCCTGTTCCACCTGTTATCTGCACCTTGAGGCCGTGGTACTGACCCTCCTGGACTCTGTCTTCATGAAGACCAATACTTTTACACAAAGTCTCCTTTGTGAGTCTAATGGTGAACCAGTCTGGGTTCAAACTGTAGTGTCCAGGTCCTTTAATGTTCTAAAACTTGTGAGTCTGCCAGGACCAGAGAGCAGCGCTGCAGATTTGGTCTTTATGTGCAACTTCCTGTGCAGAACAGCACGTCTCACCTCTAACCCTGAGGAAATGGTTTGTCTGCCTTTCTGCTCGTCTCTGTACAGACCTGAGCTGGTTCTTTCATTGATGAATGAGGTTAGATTCACAAAGAGCCACAGAACCCTGTCCAACTGGAGCTCAGTCTCTGGGCCGGGACCCAAAGCAGAGCTGGAAGCAGCTGAGAATAACTTAGTCAGGGTTCATCTATATGAAAAATCAGGAAAATCATCCTGTTTGTGATTAAAGGATTAACCTTTAAATCCAGAGCTCAGCAGAGATGATGGACAACATGAGTCCATTTAAAGTGAAGGTGTGTGTGTGTGCACGTCTTACCGCTACTTATTAATGTTCATCACACAACGAGCTGCTTTAAACATGACTCAGCAGTTTGAAGATGGAGGAAATTTCAGTTGACAGAATGAGAACTGATGATGGTTCTAGAAGGTGGCGGTGGGAGGGGCCTACAGCTTTAGGTCGTGCTTTCTTTGTGTATTAAAAAACAATGCATGTTTGCAGAAGACTATCCAGTTGTCTGCACGGTGGTGGAGGGCTCATGGTTTGGACTTGTTCTACTGGACCTGGGCACCTTACAGTTACTGAGTCGGCCTCTGGATCCTCAGTTATTCTAGAGCCTTGGACCAAACTGAGTCATGAAACAGAACCATGAGGAATTTAAAAACCTTAATTTTGGTTTCATTTGTCTTAAATAATTAGTTTTATTTATGTGCTACTGTCCATCTGTCTTTAATTCTGGGGATGACTGAGTGATTTTTATCTCCATGTGTGTGAAACTTCACAACTGAGAGAGAAAAACGGTTTTAAACTGTATACTGAGCGACAGAGAAAATGAGGAAGTCTGAATCTTTTCACCAGATCTTATTTAGACCTTCAGTTTAATATCAGAGATGTTTAGATCTGTTGTTAGATAGAATGTTTAGTTTGGATCAGAGGCTGGTTACTGCTGTCTTTAGTGTCCTGTCATCAGCTGAAGGCGGATATTTCTGCACATCTGTCACTTTGCTGGTATCTCTGCACACAAACATCAGCATGCTGCATCTCCACTGAAAACCTTCACAAATTTGAGACATATCTCTATCCTCTGTTTATCACCATGACAACCTCCCAGGCTCACCTGTTTTCAGAGCAGATCTCACCGGCTGAAAACGCTGCACGTGTTGACTGAACCCGCATGTTCCTCATGAATAAAACATGAAGCTCCACGTCCAGCACCGCATCCGCAGCGTTTCTCCCGCAATTCCTCAGTAAATCAAGTCCAATCAGAGGTGATCAGTGATCGATAACCGCCCGAAGAACATCGAACAGCTCAGACACGTTCACATAGACGCACTTCAGCTGCTTTATATGCAACAAGAATCTGCGGATCTTCATGTCAAACTAAACCGGAACAACAGTAAGAAGGATAAACCTGCCGCTGAGACCAGGTCCCAGTAACACACGCACACACTCTTCACTGCTTCCTCCACAGACAAGTTCATCTAAATAAAACCAGCGGAGTTTTTCTTACCGGGTGTTTCCGCTCCGACAGACTGCATCAAACTGAGCGCCACCTCTGCGTCTCTGCGCTTCAAACTGAGCGCTACCTCTGCGTCTCTGCGCTCCAAACTGAGCGCCACCTCTGCGTCTCTGCGCTCCAAACTGAGCGCCACCTCTGCGTCTCTGCGCTTCAAACTGAGCGCCACCTCTGCGTCTCTGCGCTCCAAACTGAGCGCCACCTCTGCGTCTCTGCGCTCCAAACTGAGCGCCACCTCTGCGTCTCTGCGCTCCAAACTGAGCGCCACCTCTGCGTCTCTGCGCTTCAAACTGAGCGCCACCTCTGCGTCTCTGCGCTCCAAACTGAGCGCCACCTCTGCGTACCAGCGCAGAAGTTGCGTTTCCGTCCATAGAATTTATAACTGCAGATTTGTTCTCTCGTTTTGATCGAAACCAAGTTGAATCACAGATTTGTAAGTTTGTTTGGATGTATGCCTGTAGTGCCACAGAGATGTACCAGTTCTTTCTGTGTTCCTTTGCTCCAGGTTATGATGCTCCTTTCTGACCAGCTCAATCAATCATTGCACTCATCATCATCATATTGCTGCTCTGCTTCTGGTTTTACATTTATCACCATCTTTTGTTACAGGAAATAAACGAAAACATCAAACACTTCAGTTCTGATCCGTATTGGACCCGAAGGACCAGCTGGTACCAGACATCACTGGATCTGTTACCTTCAGATAGAGGTAAGAATCATCGCATGGTTAATCTATTGAAGATAAAAACTGTCCAGATCATCATACTCCTGCCGCTGTGCTGTAATGCTGATCTGAACTGTGAGTGTTGGATGTGGTTGACTGCAGCTTCAGAGACGATGTTTCTTCTGTTTGAGGCTGATAGTTTGATGTGTTGAAGGTTCTTACCTGTCTGTCCAGTTAAATGTGACTCTTTGGGTCAGATTTAGTTTATGTTAATCCAGAAGTCACCGTGTTGTTTTTAGAGACAAGTCTTTTAGTCTGTCATGAACTTTGACCTTTAACCTGCTAGCTGAGGCCTGTAGAGTATCTGAGCAGTGAATAACCTTTGACCTTTGGGGCGTGTTTACATTAGGGACATTTAAACTGAAGCAGCAGCCGACACAGTTCAGCTTTATAAATCTTTATTATCACAAAAGTTCTCAGCAGTTTGCACATCACAGCAGAGCAGACAGCGACGTTTGATGGTGAACATTCTTCAGCTGAGAGCCATAAGAGACGCCATGTTTATGAGACAGCAGGCAGAGAACAGAAATGTGTCGCGTGAGCAGAGAAATGTAAAACGTCTCTGAGGTGGAGGACGTCAGGCGGTAGTGCAGAGCTGCCTCACATGAAAACTGGACCTTCTTTAAAAACATCTGATAATGAGGTTTACAGTAGAATCAGATTGAACCAGTTCACAGGAATTCATTTCTTGTTTTTTGGTATCAACATTTTCAAGTTCAATTATACAAAAAGTCTAAAATCTGAGCAGTTAAAAAATCTAAAAATGTACAAAAGTTACAGGACAATAATTTACTTGTTGCATATGTGATTTCAAAATGTGCAGAAGAGACGGTCTTCACACCTCCCGTGTCGTCGTGTTAGTGCTCTGTGATTTCTTGTCAGTAACAAGAATGAAACATCTGGACAGATGCAGAGTGGGTCGGTGTGTTCAGCAGCAGCTGGATGATGATGACGACGACCCGAGACACTAAGATTTAATTAGTTTCTTGTATCGCTGGACGTCTCGACTCATTTTAAAACACTTTGATCCAGCGAGGATCGTTTCATTTCTCTCGTGTTCAGAAACTAACCGGCTCCTGAACTGTTGACGAGGATGAAACCCGACGAAGCTGCTGAATTATTGAGCAGCTTTAATTCTGTTACTGCGGTCGAGTTGCTGTCAGATTACTGAAACTTCCGTCTAAAGCGACGGCTCAGACCATGAAGCTCCAGGAACTGTTGGGTTCTGATCCAGTTCTTTATGTGATGATCTGAATCTGTTTCCTCGCTACGATCAGAGTGTCGTTTGAGCGGGACTGGAGAAGTCAGAGCAGCGGCGTGGTTTCACTCAGCGTGTTGGTGAATTAAGTCCAGCTCGATGGTTAGTGAAGCCGCCACCAACTCCCTCAGGGATGAAGCCTGAGTGTGTGTTTGTGTGTGACGTTAGTGTTGGCTCGGCTCGAGCAACATTTCCCGTAAAGTGTCAGAGTGTTGCATGCTGGGACAGGAGCTAAAGATGGAGGGAGAAAGACTGTAATTTAGCAGGGAGGCGCCCCTCCATCTCTGTCCTGTTTATCTCTCCGTCGGCCCCGTCACATGCTCCGGGCCATTTTCCAGTGTTTGTTCCCAACAACTAAAATAAAAAAAATGTGATACATTCGGCTGCTGCAGTCTTCTGTTCTGTTCTGCAGAACGGCGGGTAAACACTGAGGGTTCCAGATCATAGATCATTAGTGTTCTCATGCAGCTACAGTCCTTTACTGCTCCGGATTAAAACAGATAAACTCTGATTTACAACATTTAAAACAAGTTTCTTAAAGATTCTTCACTGGTTTTAGTTCCCAGATGAAGTCCTGCTGGATCTGAGGGATCATGAACCTGCACAGAGACCATCATAGTGTCGACAGGAGACATTTAACTTCAGGATGGTGAGGAGGACCTGACTGACTTCAGGATGGTGAGGAGGACCTGACTGACTTCAGGATGGTGAGGAGGACCTGACTGACTTCAGGATGGTGAGGAGGACCTGACTGACAGGTGCATTAGCTGTGGTGTGACTGACACTTCCTGTGCTGGCAGCTCATGTTGGTGAAGCACATCCGGATGGTTTTCAGGATTTAGACATAGCCCAGAACAAGTTGAACCTTTGACCCTCATCAGTTTCATGTGAAAGTTTTTTGGACGTTGGATGTAAAGCAGCAGAGTCTTTGTCCCAGATATGACCTGCAGCATTTAGACACAGCCGTACTCGTACCACACTGTCTGTGGGTCGTTGTTTGGGTCGGGTGAAGCTGGCGTGCTCTTGGGTCGCTCCATAGAGTCGCCACGGACTCTGTCACAGTCTTTGTTAGCGTGGGAGGGGTCTCGTGAGCGCCCCTCCCTCAGGACATCACAACCCTCTGAGGCTTCATCTGGTCGCGTTGCCCTTACAGGTGTCACCATGGCGACCTCTCCACGGTGACCGTTCCGAGAAGTGGCGGTCCTGGCTCTCTCCGTCTGCAGGTTGAGAGACACCGAGTGTTGAACAGGCGGATTCACGAAGTTTCCATCTGGAGTGCTGAAACGAGCAGACAGAGGACGATCTCGACTGTTAGCTCCTCCCCCTTGTCGCCGAACCACCCCTTCTGCTTGGGTAGGGGACCCTTCGTTTCCACGGTAACTGTCTGGTCCGTTTGAGCGCAGCAGATCAGCAGAGGCCAGGCTGAAGGCCCTGCTCAGAGACTGGCCAGTTCTTTGATTGACAGGCTGACTGCAGGCAGGTGATTGGCCAACAGGCTGACGGGGGGAAGGTTTCACGCTCTGACCTGGTCTTTGGTTGGATGAGTGGATAGTAGGTGTGACGTAGCTGGTGGGAGTCACCTGATCTCTGCCGGTGGGAGCTGATGGGGCGGGGCTTCTGGTGAAATAGTCTGCCATCAGGTTGTTGGTGCTTCCTGTGGCGAGCTGCACAGAGAACCAGAATAAACGAGGTCAGAGTGAAGATAAGCAACACTAGCTGACGCAGTCTGAGTCCAGACTGTATTACATGTGGTTCTTTATGTTTCTGTGGTTCTGGATGAACTGGATTTAAATCTGGACCTTATTTCAATTCAAAAATACTTAAATTTCCCTTCAGGGATTAATAAATGTTGTCGTAGCTCAGTTCTTCTTCAGGGAGCCATTGTAGAGGTTTCTATTTGTTTTCTTACCACAGGAGGAGACTTCAGGTTGCTCTCCTGTAGAAACTCCTCCAGCGTCACCATCTCACTTCCAGGAGAAGATGATCGAGTTTTAGCCTTGACTCCGCCTCCTCGCTGTGGTTGAGCTCTCTGTGGGGCATGGTCATATGGAAGGGTGGAGCTGCGTGACAGGCTCTGCTGTGATTGGCTGAGGCCCATGACATCATCACTGGAGAGGCTGGCTGTTCGAGGCTGGCGATCCAACGTGTCTAAGAATTAGAAACAATTGATTTAATTATTGATCCAACTGGACTGTCACATCAATCGGTGATCAATACCAGACTTCATATTTAATCAGACACATAAATACCTCTGGAGATGATCGGTGAGTTAGAGCTTGAGGTGTTGTGGCTGAAGTCTGCCGAGCTGGGGCGCCCACAGGTGTTGCCATGGGAACCAAACACTGAGTCGGCGGTGATAAGGCGAGAGTCTTCCTCAAACAGATCTGAGGGTTTTTGCACAGCCGTGAATCTCCTCGTGTTTTTGACGTTTACATATTACAACTCATTAAAGCGGTTTTACCTCTGGGCCGGCGGTTCTGTCCCAGTCTGTTAGTTTGACCCAGTGGTGATGACTGCTGGTTCGGAGTGGAGCTCAGGCGGTGCCGTTGGGTCAGACCTGCCAGTAATAAACAGTTTTACTTCCTGATACATGAAGAGGAAACGCTTGTTTTCTCATGATTAAAACTCAAACTGTTAAATAATGAATCTCGTGTCTGAAATCACCTTGTCCGTCGTCTCCGTTGACACTTTCTCTGCTGCCTCCAGGAGTGCTGCTGCTGTAAACACCCCGACCCCTGTCAGTCAAACCTGTAAACCAATCAGAAAGCATTAGGGAGGTGCTGTGATCCCTGGTGTGTCTGCTGCGTGCAGGAACACTGGAACCAGCTGTGAGTCGGTGCATTAGCGATCAGCAAAGCGAGTATTAAATCTGCTCATCGTTGTTTTTAGTAAAAACACCTCAGAGAAGTTTTAAATGAGATTTCTCTGCTGATGAAAAACAAAGTGAGCTGCTGCTTGTTGAGAGGAAACTTCACCTCCGGTTATATTAAGACTGGGTCTGAGCCGTCGCATCATTCAGAGAAATGTGGTGAACAATTCATGAACCCAACGTGGCTTCAGAGGTTTGTTATTTCTGCTCTGTTCAGTTTACCAAATTACATTTAAAATAAATCGACTGAACTTCTGCAGCCAAATCTCAGACTCTGAGCTGAAGCGATGTGAGCGGGAGCAACAGACAGACTAACATCAGCTGTGAGGTTGCTGTGGCGACCAGCTGAGACTCTGCAGCGAAGCATCATGAAGCCGACGAATCGACTTTAAAAGCAGCTTTTCTTCAGGTGTCAGACTGTGAAGGTGATGGCGAGAACACGGGTTCTATTCAGACAGAGACTGAGAGGACGGCAGGCTCAGCAACACACACACACACACACACGTGCACGCACACACTACTTACTATTAAAACTGCCCGACAACATGCAGCTGTTTGTGTGTGTAAGTGTTTAGAGGAAAACGTCAATGTTGATGTTTGATGTGATAGATGATGATGATGATGATGAAGAGGAGGAAGAGAATATTAGAAAACCCCATTGGTAGAGATTGGCGAGGTGCTGATGACGTCAGCTGTGGCGTCAGAGGAAGACCGGAACCTCAGGCGTCTGAGAGAGAGGGATGGACGGGGGGAGGGGGAGGAGGAGGGGAGGAGCTTGTCTTGACTTTTACTACGGAAGAAACGTAAACGTTTGGGAGCAGGAGGAGCTGAGAAATGGAAAGAGGAGGAGACATGAAGAAACATTACAGTAAATGAAAGAAAACACTGAACTGTTGATTCAAAGTTGTTAGTAGTTAGATAATGAAACCCAGAGCTGACCTCAACTCACATCCGGTTACACAATCAGAATATTTAATAATATGTTTGTGTGACACCTGGTCAGGTGCAGTAAGTGTACCTAGATGTTTCCATCCAGCTGATGGAACAGCAACATGTTCTGCTTCACTGGGAGCAGTTTTAGGATTGTTCCTTGTTTCGGCTGAATGAAAATCCAGAACTGGAGGTTCTATGTTCTGGCAGGGTTGTAAACCGTTTCATCCTCTGTTGACTGAATGTTGCTGAAAACATCTGCAGACCAGCTCAGAGCAGCAGCCACTCTGTGTACTACAATCAGATAACTATCTGGTTTTAACTCAGAACTTTGTGCTGCGGATTAATGAACAGTTAGTTGAGCTGAGCTTCATCAAAACCAACGATCTGTAACGAAAACTACAGAAGAACATGCAGACAGAACGGTTCCTGATGAAGAATCGCTGGTTGTGATTGTTTTTCTTTACAGAAACTGTTCTGATCTTTAAAAGATGTTCAATCAAGTTTACACAGAACTGAAAGTAAAAACCAGCCAGGGTCCACAAAAGAACTCTGGAGAACTGATGAAGAGCACTTTAACAGATGATACCATGTCTGGCTGGCTAGAACATTAACAAGAAAAACAGACAGATTCCTGCTGACGGCTGTGAGCTGCAGCGTCTGATGCAGAAATGAGTTCTTCTCAGTAATATGAATCATGTTAGCTGAGCTGGCAGATAAACACGTCACACACGTTACACAGCAGAACATGTTTGTTTGAACATCTTCATATGAAACAACAACAATAATTTAAACTCCTCAGAGTTAAACTCATCCTGCTCTCTGACCTTTAAACACAGCATCAAGTCATGCTCCAGAGTCAGTGTGTGTGTGTGTGTGCGCGCGTGCATGTGTGTGTACAGGAAGCTTGTTGTGATTGTTGGCAGGTTTGTACAAAGTTGCACAACAAGGAAAATGAAGTAACTGGAGCTGTAACGTGGGGATGATGTGAAAGAGATGTGGGGGTGACATGAGGGTGAGGCGAGGCTAACATGAGGGTGATGTGGGTTAGGTGGAGGTGACGTGAGGGTGAGTCGAGGCGAGGCTAACGTGAGGGTGATGTGGGGGCTAGGTGGAGGTGACGTGAGGCGAGGCTAACGTGAGGGTGATGTGGAGGTTACGTGGAGGTAATGTGAGGGTGATGTGGGGGTAGGGTGAGGGTGATGTGGAGGTAATGTGAGGGTGATGTGGAGGTAATGTGAGGGTGATGTGGAGGTAACGTGAGGGTGATGTGGAGGTAATGTGAGGGTGATGTGGGGGTAGGGTGAGGGTGATGTGGAGGTAACGTGAGGGTGATGTGGAGGTAACGTGAGGGTGATGTGGGGGTAGGGTGAGGGTGATGTGGAGGTAACGTGAGGGTGATGTGGGGGTAGGGTGAGGGTGATGTGGAGGTAAGGTGAGGGTGATGTGGGGGTAAGGTGAGGGTGATGTGGAGGTAATGTGAGGGTGATGTGGAGGTAATGTGAGGGTGATGTGGGGGTAGTGTGAGGGTGATGTGGAGGTAAGTGAGGGTGATGTGGAGGTAACGTGAGGGTGATGTGGGGGTAGGGTGAGGGTGATGTGGAGGTAATGTGAGGGTGATGTGGAGGTAATGTGAGGGTGATGTGGAGGTAACGTGAGGGTGATGTGGAGGTAACGTGAGGGTGATGTGGGGGTAGGGTGAGGGTGATGTGGAGGTAACGTGAGGGTGATGTGGAGGTAACGTGAGGGTGATGTGGGGGTAGGGTGAGGGGGATGTGGGGGTAGGGTGAGGGTGATGTGGAGGTAATGTGAGGGTGATGTGGAGGTAATGTGAGGGTGATGTGGAGGTAATGTGAGGGTGATGTGGAGGTAGGGTGAGGGTGATGTGGAGGTAACGTGAGGGTGATGTGGAGGTAACGTGAGGGTGATGTGGGGGTAGGGTGAGGGTGATGTGGAGGTAATGTGAGGGTGATGTGGAGGTAATGTGAGGGTGATGTGGAGGTAATGTGAGGGTGATGTGGGGGTAGGGTGAGGGTGATGTGGAGGTAACGTGAGGGTGATGTGGGGGTAAGGTGAGGGTGATGTGGAGGTAACGTGAGGGTGATGTGGAGGTAACGTGAGGGTGATGTGGGGGTAGGGTGAGGGTGATGTGGAGGTAATGTGAGGGTGATGTGGAGGTAATGTGAGGGTGATGTGGAGGTAATGTGAGGGTGATGTGGAGGTAATGTGAGGGAGATGTGGAGGTAACGTGAGGGTGATGTGGAGGTAACGTGAGGGCGATGTGGAGGTAACGTGAGGGTGATGTGGAGGTAACGTGAGGGTGATGTGGGGGTAGGGTGAGGGTGATGTGGAGGTAATGTGAGGGGGATGTGGAGGTAATGTGAGGGTGAGGTGGAGGTAATGTGAGGGTGATGTGGGGGTAGGGTGAGGGTGATGTGGGGGTAACGTGAGGGTGATGTGGAGGTAATGTGAGGGTGATGTGGAGGTAATGTGAGGGTGATGTGGGGGTAGGGTGAGGGTGATGTGGAGGTAACGTGAGGGTGATGTGGAGGTAACGTGAGGGTGATGTGGAGGTAACGTGAGGGTGATGTGGAGGTAACGTGAGGGTGATGTGGGGGTAGGGTGAGGGTGATGTGGAGGTAATGTGAGGGTGATGGGGGGGTAATGTGAGGGTGATGTGGGGGTAGGGTGAGGGTGATGTGGAGGTAACGTGAGGGTGATGTGGAGGTAATGTGAGGGTGATGTGGGGGTAGGGTGAGGGAGATGTGGAGGTAATGTGAGGGTGATGTGGAGGTAATGTGAGGGTGATGTGGAGGTAATGTGAGGGTGATGTGGGGGTAGGGTGAGGGTGATGTGGAGGTAACGTGAGGGTGATGTGGAGGTAACGTGAGGGTGATGTGGGGGTAGGGTGAGGGTGATGTGGAGGTAATGTGAGGGTGATGTGGAGGTAATGTGAGGGTGATGTGGAGGTAATGTGAGGGTGATGTGGAGGTAATGTGAGGGTGATGTGGAGGTAATGTGAGGGTGATGTGGGGGTAGGGTGAGGGTGATGTGGAGGTAACGTGAGGGTGATGTGGAGGTAACGTGAGGGTGATGTGGAGGTAACGTGAGGGTGATGTGGAGGTAACGTGAGGGTGATGTGGGGGTAGTGTGAGGGTGATGTGGAGGTAATGTGAGGGTGATGTGGGGGTAGGGTGAGGGTGATGTGGGGGTAATGTGAGGGTGATGTGGGGGTAGGGTGAGGGTGATGTGGAGGTAACGTGAGGGTGATGTGGAGGTAACGTGAGGGTGATGTGGAGGTAATGTGAGGGTGATGTGGGGGTAGGGTGAGGGTGATGTGGGGGTAGGGTGGGGGTGATGTGGAGGTAATGTGAGGGTGAGGTGGAGGTAAGGTGAGGGTGATGTGGGGGTAGGGTGAGGGTGATGTGGAGGTAACGTGAGGGTGATGTGGAGGTAACGTGAGGGTGATGTGGAGGTAATGTGAGGGTGATGTGGGGGTAATGTGAGGGTGATGTGGAGGTAATGTGAGGGTGATGTGGAGGTAATGTGAGGGTGATGTGGAGGTAACGTGAGGGTGATGTGGAGGTAACGTGAGGGTGATGTGGGGGTAGGGTGAGGGTGATGTGGAGGTAATGTGAGGGTGATGTGGAGGTAATGTGAGGGTGATGTGGAGGTAATGTGAGGGTGATGTGGAGGTAATGTGAGGGTGATGTGGGGGTAGGGTGAGGGTGATGTGGAGGTAACGTGAGGGTGATGTGGAGGTAACGTGAGGGTGATGTGGAGGTAACGTGAGGGTGATGTGGGGGTAGGGTGAGGGTGATGTGGAGGTAACGTGAGGGTGATGTGGAGGTAACGTGAGGGTGATGTGGGGTAATGTGAGGGTGATGTGGAGGTAATGTGAGGGTGATGTGGGGGTAGGGTGAGGGTGATGTGGAGGTAACGTGAGGGTGATGTGGAGGTAACGTGAGGGTGATGTGGGGGTAGGGTGAGGGTGATGTGGAGGTAACGTGAGGGTGATGTGGAGGTAACGTGAGGGTGATGTGGAGGTAACGTGAGGGTGATGTGGAGGTAATGTGAGGGTGATGTGGAGGTAGCGTGAGGGTGATGTGGAGGTAACGTGAGGGTGATGTGGGGGTAGGGTGAGGGTGATGTGGAGGTAATGTGAGGGTGATGTGGAGGTAATGTGAGGGTGATGTGGAGGTAATGTGAGGGTGATGTGGAGGTAATGTGAGGGTGATGTGGGGGTAAGGTGAGGGTGATGTGGAGGTAATGTGAGGGTGATGTGGAGGTAATGTGAGGGTGATGTGGAGGTAATGTGAGGGTGATGTGGGGGTAGGGTGAGGGTGATGTGGAGGTAACGTGAGGGTGATGTGGAGGTAACGTGAGGGTGATGTGGAGGTAATGTGAGGGTGATGTGGGGGTAGGGTGAGGGTGATGTGGAGGTAATGTGAGGGTGATGTGGAGGTAATGTGAGGGTGATGTGGAGGTAACGTGAGGGTGATGTGGAGGTAACGTGAGGGTGATGTGGAGGTAACGTGAGGGTGATGTGGAGGTAACGTGAGGGTGATGTGGAGGTAACGTGAGGGTGATGTGGGGGTAGGGTGAGGGTGATGTGGAGGTAACGTGAGGGTGATGTGGGGGTAGGGTGAGGGTGATGTGGAGGTAACGTGAGGGTGATGTGGAGGTAACGTGAGGGTGATGTGGAGGTAACGTGAGGGTGATGTGGAGGTAACGTGAGGGTGATGTGGGGGTAGGGTGAGGGTGATGTGGAGGTAATGTGAGGGTGATGTGGGGGTAAGGTGAGGGTGATGTGGAGGTAATGGGAGGGTGATGTGGAGGTAATGTGAGGGTGATGTGGAGGTAATGTGAGGGTGATGTGGAGGTAAGGTGAGGGTGATGTGGGGGTAGGGTGAGGGTGATGTGGGGGTAGGGTGAGGGTGATGTGGAGGTAACGTGAGGGTGATGTGGGGGTAATGTGAGGGTGTTGTGGAGGTAATGTGAGGGTGATGTGGGGGTAAGGTGAGGGTGATGTGGAGGTAATGTGAGGGTGATGTGGAGGTAATGTGAGGGTGATGTGGAGGTAATGTGAGGGTGATGTGGAGGTAATGTGAGGGTGATGTGGGGGTAGGGTGAGGGTGATGTGGAGGTAACGTGAGGGTGATGTGGAGGTAACGTGAGGGTGATGTGGGGGTAGGGTGAGGGTGATGTGGGGGTAGGGTGAGGGTGATGTGGAGGTAACGTGAGGGTGATGTGGAGGTAACGTGAGGGTGATGTGGAGGTAAGGTGAGGGTGATGTGGAGGTAATGTGAGGGTGAGGTGGAGGTAATGTGAGGGTGATGTGGAGGTAACGTGAGGGTGATGTGGGGGTAGGGTGAGGGTGATGTGGAGGTAACGTGAGGGTGATGTGGAGGTAACGTGAGGGTGATGTGGAGGTAGGGTGAGGGTGATGTGGAGGTAACGTGAGGGTGATGTGGAGGTAACGTGAGGGTGATGTGGGGGTAGGGTGAGGGTGATGTGGAGGTAACGTGAGGGAGATGTGGAGGTAACGTGAGGGTGATGTGGAGGTAACGTGAGGGTGATGTGGAGGTAACGTGAGGGTGATGTGGAGGTAACGTGAGGGTGATGTGGGGGTAGGGTGAGGGTGATGTGGGGGTAATGTGAGGGTGATGTGGGGGTAGGGTGAGGGTGATGTGGAGGTAATGTGAGGGTGATGTGGAGGTAATGTGAGGGTGGTGTGGAGGTAATGTGAGGGTGATGTGGGGGTAGGGTGAGGGTGATGTGGAGGTAACGTGAGGGTGATGTGGAGGTAACGTGAGGGTGATGTGGAGGTAACGTGAGGGTGATGTGGAGGTAACGTGAGGGTGATGTGGGGGTAGGGGGAGGGTGATGTGGAGGTAACGTGAGGGTGATGGGGGGGTAGGGTGAGGGTGATGTGGAGGTAATGTGAGGGTGATGTGGAGGTAAGGTGAGGGTGATGTGGAGGTAACGTGAGGGTGATGTGGAGGTAGCGTGAGGGTGATGTGGAGGTAACGTGAGGGTGATGTGGAGGTAACGTGAGGGTGATGTGGAGGTAACGTGAGGGTGATGGGGGGGTAGGGTGAGGGTGATGTGGAGGTAACGTGAGGGTGATGTGGAGGTAGGGTGAGGGTGATGTGGAGGTAATGTGAGGGTGATGTGGAGGTAATGTGAGGGTGATGTGGGGGTAGGGTGAGGGTGATGTGGAGGTAATGTGAGGGTGATGTGGAGGTAACGTGAGGGTGATGTGGAGGTAACGTGAGGGTGATGTGGGGGTAGGGGGAGGGTGATGTGGAGGTAACGTGAGGGTGATGTGGAGGTAACGTGGGGTGATGTGGGGGTAGGGTGAGGGGGATGTGGGGGTAGGGTGAGGGTGATGTGGAGGTAACGTGAGGGTGATGTGGAGGTAACGTGAGGGTGATGTGGAGGTAACGTGAGGGTGATGTGGGGGTAGGGTGAGGGTGATGTGGAGGTAATGTGAGGGTGATGTGGAGGTAATGTGAGGGTGATGTGGAGGTAAGGTGAGGGTGATGTGGAGGTAATGTGAGGGTGATGTGGGGGTAGGGTGAGGGTGATGTGGAGGTAACGTGAGGGTGATGTGGAGGTAACGTGAGGGTGATGTGGAGGTAACGTGAGGGTGATGTGGAGGTAACGTGAGGGTGATGTGGAGGTAACGTGAGGGTGATGTGGAGGTAACGTGAGGGTGATGTGGAGGTAACGTGAGGGTGATGTGGGAACTGCATCTCATTGGGTTCTGACTTGTTTTCAGCCCAGACGTCTGTTTGTGTATAAAGTAATGAATCTAGTTGAACCTGCTGCAGTTGCTGCTAAGTCGTGTGTTTACCTCTACTGATGGGGGTCAGAGCTGGACTCTGGGGCCCCAGGCTGGGGCTGTGGTTGTTATGGTTACTGAGTGAGTCACTTCCAGTGCGCTGGGGAACAGGGGGTGGAGTCTCTGGGGACAGCAGAGTGGGTGTGGCAGGTAGCGGGATGTCAGGAGCACTTTTGGTTCGCTCCCGGCCTTTATCAGCCTCCTTGTCTCGGTCAGCTCCTCGCTCACGGCTGCTCTCCTTTCTGGGTTTAATCAGTTTGACCAAAGCTTTGGCTCCGCCCCACTGACTCCTCCTGACAAAAAACATTTTATCATTTTATTAAACAGTCGTATTCAGCTGTCAGTCACATCAGTGTTTAAAAAGCTGCTAGAAACCAGAGTCAACATGAGTGGGTGAATGTGCTAAAAACTGTAAGGTGATGGTATTTTGGAAGGTATCAGTATTACTTTTTGGGTGTGGGGTCGTAGAACTTGTACTGGTCCATGATCTTCTCTTCCAGTTTCTCTTTTTGTCGGCGGAGTGAATTCAGCTTATCACTAAACAGAGAAGAGACAAAAAGAGCTGCTGATGATGTTTGTTTGTTTGTTTATTCTGTCCCAGTTACATCATCCACATGTTTTCTGAACCCATCAGTCGGTTCTAGGTGTTGGGAGAGGACAGGTGTTTAGTTGTTTGTGGTTCCAGCTGCAGCTGGTGTTGCAGGTGTTGTACTGTGAGTGGTTACATGTATAACTTCTGCTCCTGGTGGTACAGCTCTTTGCTCTCCATGCTCCTCTCCAGCAGTGTGTGGTTCTGTTGACTCAACAGGTTGATCTGACTCAGGAGATGATGGTTCTCCTCCTCCAGGTTCCCTTTCAGTCGACTCAGCAGCTACACACACATGCACACACATTTTAAACTCTCCTGTGGTCCAGCTCTATCTGTTGGTAAACAAGGACGCTGTGCTTACCTCACAGTGGTTGTCTAGTTTGGTCATTGTGAGATCAAGGTTCTGGTGCTGCTCCATGAGCGAGTCGTATCGTGCCATCCACTGACTCACTTCCAGCTGAGATGAACTTAACGAGCTTTTCAGTTCGGTAACTCGCTGATGAAGCCCCTCGTTCTGCTCCGTGTGCTGTGATTGGTTCTGTGTCAGCCTGAACAAGCAAACAGAACATAAACATGGGCATCATGTGAATTTAAAGCTTCAACCAGCAGAAAATAAGTTTATTATTTAGTCAGTTTCAGCTCAGACTGAAAACTCTCTGGTTAACATGATACCTGTCCACTTCTGATTTCAGCTGCAGGTTCTCCTGCTGTAAGAGACGATTCTTCTGGATCTCCTGCTTTAGCTCCTCCTTTTCTTTCTGACCACGCCCCTCCTGCTCCTCCCACTTCTCCTTCAGCTGCAGCAATGCACAGTACCTGCAGGTAGATGGTGTAAGTACAACCTGCAGAAACCTGTGTCATGTTTGTTTTCAGATGTTTAGGTGAATTTTTGACCCTATTTTCAGGTGAGAAATGAGAAAATAAGCTGCGAAGCTTCAGTAATATTTTTCTCTTAGAATAAAACCAGTTGAACACGTGAAGAGTTAAAATGATTTTTCACTTACTTGCCGTGCAGCGTCCTGTGTTCGCTCTCTAGCGCCCTCTGTTTCCCTTTCAGCGCAGCATGCTGACTGATCAGCTGCTCGTACTCCTGAGCCTGCCGCTCGTGAACGCTCAGCAGGCGCTCGTGATCACTCAGCACGCTCTCACGGGCTCGCCACGCCTCCTCACGCTGCCGCTGCCACGATTCCATCTCTGTCTCCAAGGCAGTGACCTGGCCTTGCAGCACGGCATTCTGGGCCATGAGAGAGGCGCTCTGGGAGGAGATGGTGGAGTTCTCCACCTGAAACACGGAGATCTGTGAGAACACTGAATCTAACTAACACAGAACCTGACAGACAGACGGACAGAGCAGCACCTGGAGCTTTGCTGTCTGTGTGTGTAAAGCTGAATTCTGCTCCTGCAGCGTGCTTGTGTGGCGCTGCAGCGCCGCCATCTGGTTGTTGAGAGAAGTGTTCTGGTTCTCCAGCTGTTTGAGCTGCTCCTTCAGTAAACTGTTTTCTGTCTGCAGGGAGGCGTTCTGAGAACGTAATGACATAACAACTCAACCAAAGCTCAGAAAGATGCTGAATGGAAATACTGTGAGTCTAAGAAAGGTGTCAGAAGGTTTTCATGTCAGTGGAACTCTTACACTCTTTTCCACAGTAATGAGATGATCTTTGATCCGCAGCAGTTCAGCTGTGGCGCCTCGGTCGCTGCCTGAGCGCTGCGGGGACGTTCCTTCCTCCTCTTGTTGCTGACGGAGAGCTGACACAGTCTGACGAACCTGCAAACACAAACATTTACTCACTTTATCAGATTCTTCCTGAAGCTCATCTTTAGCATGTAGTTGCCACAAAGCAACAGGAACGAGGAAGGGACCAGAACCGTGTTCTTACCGTGGTCAGGTCGGTTCGTAGAGCAGCATTCAGCCCGTTGCTCTCCTGCAGCTTCTGCTCCAAACTGGAGATTCTCTCTTCCTTTATCTTCATCGTCTGTTGAACGGTTTCCTCCAGCCGCGACTCCAGCAGCTTGTACTTGCTGATATGAGAGAGAGTTATAATGTTTCTCTATAAAACTGCTTGAATGAGAATGAATTTGCAGCATGTGGGTTACCTGTCCTCCAGCGTGAGCTCCTGCTGCAGCAGCTTTTCTCGGTTCAGTCCGATTCTCTCCAGTTCTTCGTTGAGTCTTTCCAGTTCAACACTTTGCTGCTGAACACTTAGTTTCTCAGACACCAACTCCTGCATCAACACAAACATACGAACTGACACAACAAACTACACACAGGCATAAAAACTCTACAGGCATAAACTAATCGATGGACTCACTGATTCGTCCTCATCGTCTCACCTCTCTCAGTGTTGCCAGAGTTTTCTTGTCAATAGTCACTTGTTTCTGCAGCTCTTTGTTCTCACGCTCCAGTTCCTTGGCTTTTACAGACACCTCCTTCATTCTTTCTGCCGCCTTTTTGTGAGCCTCCCCCTCCTTGACGGCTGTAGTCAGTCTGCAGGATTTCTCCTCCAGCTCTGACTCTTTGGCCTCCATCAGCGTTCGGATCTTCCAGGTTTCCTTCTCCAGCTGCTTCCTGCTCTTCTCTGATTGCTCCAGACACTGTTGGAGCTTCTTCCTCTCTTCCTCCCCCTCCTCCCTTCTTCTGCGTTCCTCCTTCAGGTCTTCTACTTCCCTCCTTAGTTCCTCCTCTCTGCTTTGTGTCTCCTTCATCTTCTCCTCCACCTCCCCCCTCTCCTCCTTGCTCCTCTCCAGCTCCTCCTCTAAACGATGCTTCTCCTGGTTTAGAGCAGACAAATTCTGCTCCAGCCTCTCAGTTCTCTTCTTCTCTCCTTGCATCTCATCTTTGACCTCTTCCAGTCTCCTCTGGAGCTCCTGGGTCTCCTTCTGTGCCTCCTTCAGCTCCTCCTGTAGTGTTGGCAGGCGAGCAGATGCGGAGCGCAGGTTTTCCATGGAGCAGCGAAGCTCCAGGTTTTCCTTTGACAACAGGCCGTTTTCTGCCTCCTGTTTCTGCAGCTGCTGCAGCTCCCGTTGAGCCTCCTCAGCTTCTCGCTTCAGCTTGTGTACTTCCTGCTCCAAGGAGGTCACCTGCTTCTCCAGAACCTCTGAGCGCTCGCTGCACCCACGCAGAGATCCAACCTGGAGATTTAACAGGGAAATCAATCAGATCCATTCCATGAAGAACAAATGGAAACATGAATCAGTTGCTGTTGGTCACCTCTCTGTTTAAAGCGTCCCGGCTCCTCTCCAGCCGGGCCACCTCCCTCTCCGTCTCCTCACAGCGCCCCGCTCGCTCCCTCAGCCTCTCTGCCTCTTCACTGACCACTTTGAGTTGAGTCTCCAAACTGGCCAATCGGGAGCTGGTGTCGGTGATGCTCTGGTGCAGCAGACGGTTCTTTGTTTCTACTTCACGGACTCTCGCCTCACTGTTGGACTGAGCGCGCTCCTGAAGGGACGCCACCGCCTCCGACAGGTGCTGCTTCTCACTCTCCAGCTCAGAGATCTGATTGGAGGGAACAACGAAAACATGTGGTCATCTGAGGAGTCATGCCGGTGTTCTGGTTAGACAGTCTGAGTTATTGTTCAGTACCTGTCGGTCCTTCTCGGCCCGCAGAGCGTGCATCTCTCGCTCCAGACCCTGTTTCTCCTTCAGTAACTCCTCCCCCAGAGACTCCATGTCCTGATTGGTCAGTCGCTCCTGGTCCAGTAATCCCTGCAGACGCTCCAGCTTAAACACAGACACACATAGAAATTAGCTCTCGGCAACAAGCCAATTTCTAAATGTTTACTAATTTAACAAACTTGTTTCTGTAAATTTTGGTTATTTTGAAGTTAATATTTAATCTCAGTGACTTGTGATGGTCCGTCAGCATCTGCAGGTCTGTAAAAAGGGACATTTTTTATGATTTATGTTTTTCAGGCTGAGATGATGATCTTTGTCACCTTGTTGCTGAGACTCTGGTTCTCCCGGTCCAGTTCCTGAGTGTGGAGCTGCTGCTCCTCCAGGAGGTGGTTCTTCTCCTTCAGACTCTCTATGGAGGCCTGCAGCTCCCGGTTCTCCTTCTCCAGCTTCAGAACTCGACTGGAAACGCACTCGTTCAGCTCGTGGACCAAAGGCTTCCGAGCTGTGGAACAGAAACGAGTTAGAGCAGAAACATGGACTGTGATGTTTCAGTGGAGGACAGCTGGTGTCGTACTCTCTGTGCTGGTGCTGTCATGGTTCTTAGAGAGCTGCTCCAGTTCCCAGCCCAGGTGAGCCGACTCGTTCATACTCTGTTTCTGTCCAATCTCCAGCAGCATGTTCTCCTCCACCAGCTCCTCCAGCCTCCGACGTTCATTGTCCCGCTCCTGCACAGAAACACCACAACTGTACGTTTACGTCTGTAAAAACACACATCCCAGCTGATCCAATCAGAACCACATGCATCCTGAACCGCCAGTTTAAACACACGGCTCATGTGTAACAGCTCAACAGAACATCAAACACGATTCAGACACATTTCAGATTTACCCATCACACCGCTGCAGACTTATTTAACTGATCTGCATTTTAAATCCAAATTTAATCTGTTTGGGGTCAGTGTCAGATTTTAATGACAGGTGTGGCATCGTACCATTTCCAGGTCGTGTATTTTAGCTCGTAGCAGCAGGTTGTCTTTCTCCAGTGTGTGCAGTTTGTCAGAGCGCCCTCTAGAGGCCGACAGCTGCTCTTCCAACAGCACTTTGGTCTCCAGCAGAGTCAGGTTGTCCTCACGAAGCTCCTGAAGGACCAAAAACACAGAAATTCTTCAGCTGGACAGTGAGTCAGACATCGTTTATGGTTTCTGTCTCATCAGTCAGATAAAATAACAAATAGCAAACAGGCACTCTGTTGTTTCCATTAGATAGAAGGGTCATATGTGTGTTTGTTTTGCTGTGACAGGTAACGTGGTCCAAACAGACAGATAATCAACAGTCTGTTTCACGCAGGAAGCAGCTGGACAGACGGCCACGGCGTTAGATCGTGTGTTAGCAGGTTGCTCTGGCAGATGGTTTGATGTTATATGAAGTGGAGATTATGTTTCAGAGCCAATCTGGTGAGTTTAGAACATCACAGAACTTAAGGCTTCTACAAGTGATCGAGTTTTCAGACGCTGCCTTAACGCCAGAGGAAACAACCGATCTACAGAACGACATCTGGTCTGAAGCATTAAAGCAAAAACAAAAGAACCGTGATGGATTAGAAAATGCTTTGAAGTGGACCCTGATCTGGTACTTGAGATCTGATGTGGACCCTGATCTGATGATGTAACTGGATCGTCTTTGGTGTGAAGATCAATCCGTACCTCCACTCGGGTCTTGTAGAAGTGCACGTCATTTAACTTCTCTTTACATCTGCTCAGTTCAGCCTCCAGCCGGTCGACTCGAGCCGCTCGCTCCCTCAGAGCGTCCACCTCGTCCCGGTACGCTCGGACGGACCGGGCCTCACAGGACAGTGACTGGTTCTGAAACACACACTCTGTTAGTACTGAAGCATTTTGTTTATTTGCAGCTTGTTAATTTGATATAAATGTTTATGTAAACTTGTTGCCTCATTTGTCCAAACAATTATAAAAATAAAGTTTAGATAATCTGACCTCCTGTTTCAGTTTCTGTAACTCCTGATCCAAATGCTCCACTTCATGTTTTGAATCCATCAGCTGTTCCGTTTTCTCCTCCCTGCAAACACAAACAAGACTTTAATGTAAAACGTGTCTATAATTAGTTAAATAATAAAACTCCATCCTGGTAACACAAACAGAGTCTTGTGAAGGTTAAACTGTGTAGGAACTGACTGTGGGAACGTGATGTGATTTACTCTCCAGGTTTATATCAGACAGCAGAGGAAGACAAACTGTGTTTAGTGTCACATCGCAGCCACAAAACAAATAATATTCATTGAAACTTTCTGGAGTTCAAGAATTAAACATGAAAAACTGCAGCTTTAGTCACTCCGGGAGATTTTTAGCTCTAAATCTCAAACATCACACTAATCGATACCTTCTCTTGTTCCATCGGGGTTTTTGGACCACACTGATTTATTTTACTCACAGTTCTTGTCTGTATCTGCGGAGTTTGGACTTGGCATCAGCGAGCTCCACGGACAGATGCTGCTTCTCCTCCTTGGTCAGTCCAGACACTGTCATTCCTGGTTTATTCACTCCCAGGCCTTCAGAACTCAACCCGTGTTCTGGGTTGCTCAGGTCCAGATTCCTGCAGCCTTCTTGGGGCTGCTGGCTGGACAAGTAGTCCCTCTCCTGAGTCAGATCCAAAATAACCTGACATGGAAGGCAGGGTGGTCATATATCTCACAAATATACTTTATAAAAAAGAATGAATCAAATATTTATAGAACAAAGTTAAATGATGGAACACAACTGGGTCGAGTTACAGCAGCTGGACAGACAACATGGTGAGTTAGAGTAAAGGAACCATTTGCAGGTTAAAGTCACTATACTGAGTGAAAAGGCATCAGATTGAACTGCATGTGTAGAAAAACCTGCAAACAGCAGCTTCTGTCTGACGTGTGTCTCAATACACAGAACATGAAGCTGGAATTAGAGGCTGAACGTAAACTGAGACACTTTAACATGCATGTCGCATCTTTAGGATGGAACAACATGGACGTCAACAGAACGTACAGAAAGATCAGCAGTTTTAACTGCAGGGATTTTCCTGTTCAACTCCGTACCTCTGAAGCTTTGTCTCGTTGGTCAATGAGTTGCCGTAGTGACACCGCCATGTTACGGGACAGCGGCTCCAGCTCTTCAGGACCGAGTTCAGCGCCATCCTCCAGCCAGGACAGATCGAGAACATTCAGCTGGTTGTGTGTTACCTAAAAATGTCCACAGAGTGAGAATAAAACCTCTGTAAAGAAGTACTAAATAACTTTTCCACAGCCGTGTCTCAGACAGCCGTTGCTGGAACCAGTGTTCTGCAGAAATATGCTACCTGTAGAGATGTGCTACACACACGTGCCGTTCTACAGTCTTGACTTCAATAAACAGATTTATTGTTTATTTTTGTTTCTATATTTTTCCATAAATATATTTTACCTATCAAATAAATTCTCCCAGGACAGAAACACTAAATATGATGTTGTTTTTACTTTCTTTACATTGTCAGAGCGACAGGCAAATGTTTGGACACACCCAGAGGAGAAGGACCCAACAATGGCTGATAAGGACCCAGAGGGCTTTTATATAGAAAATATCAGAGAAGGATCATAAAAATATGTTTAAATAATTAACAGGACACACTCACCATAAACAATAATACTGTATAAACTTCTAATGACATCTCGTTATGAAATAAGTTGTTAATTCGTACTATGGAGGCATTTTTCATCAGGGCAGCATAAATCATCAGAACACCACTTCCTGCTGCGACCCGAATTACTGAAGTTGTTAAGTGTAATATAGGAGGACCAGAGACGTCCAGAGTGTCTAATATGAAGATGAACATGTTTTTTGGTGAGTGTCCACTTAGACAAGTTTCAGAACTGTAGCTTAAACTTTTAAAAGTTATTTAGTACTGATTTAGTACTGTCTGCAGAGTAAGATGTTTTAAAACTGTCAGCATCTAAAGGAAACAAGCAGAAGCTGATCTGAAACAACTCATCTGAAGCTAAAGAAGCAGGAAATGACCTTCACACCAAAAACTGAACTGAGTCTTCAGTTAAACTGCTGCTGTCAGAGTTCAGCTGGTTCTGGACATTAAATAATTAACATAAAGAGTTTACAGGTCATTTCCAACAGATTTAAGCTTCTTCCTCGGCTGCAGTCTTATGTGGATCTAAAACCTGAATTAAAATGACGTGTGATTTCTGTACGTTTAATGAAACACTGGTCACAGATCCAGAACCAACCTCCTGGATGTGAGACACGATGGCAGCTTGAGTCTCGATGTCCAGCAGCTTGATCTTCTCGATCATCTCCTCCTTCCGCTCACACTGAAAACAAACACACAGACGAGGAGCTACGTATTGAAAACAAGCTGCATACCAGCATTTCTTACAATTTGGGCAAGAGAGGAAATGTGGTTCAATGTAGTATTTAAGTTTGCTTGGATCATGTTCATTGGTCTGAACAAAGACTTATTTTGTAGAAAATCAACAACATTTAGATGTGGTTTTTTCTCCCCCCTCCCCTCCCTCTCCAGTCACATTCATTGCTCCCCTTTTGGCCTTCCTCTTTCCTGAAACCAGTCAAACCAGAGCAGGGAGGCAAATTAGGAACAGGAGTGAGAGGAAGGAAGAAACAAAGGATACAATAAAAAATGCTGCTGGTTCAGAGCCACAACACAAGAGAGGAGAGGTGAAAAAGACAGAAAATAACATGCTGAACAAACAAACATAAACCACCTGCTTCCCACCTGACCATCGTCTGCTGTTTAACCCTTAAACCATCATGTTATTTTATTTACCTGCACTCAGATCAGAGTTTAAATGATCTGTCCTTTCATGTTTCTATGATTAATTAGCTTTCAAAGGGACTTTTATTCTAAAAATCTTGTAGAAAAGCCACCAAAGTCTTAAGTTTTATTGATTATTTGTGGTTAAATTCCTTATAATGTCGTTGTATTACTTTGAAGTTATTTTATCGGAGTTATCTAGAGAATTATGATGGGAAGTGATGTCATCGTTAAGCTCGTTTCAGCGTTACCCTGTTTTCTTTCTCCTCATCCTCGGCGTGCTGCTGCATAGTTCTGCAGCTCCACTACTGAGTTGTGTGTGTGTGTGTGTAAATGTAAGTACTGCAAGTAAGTACTGTATATACAGTGGGGCAAAAAAGTATTTAGTCAGCCACCAATTGTGTAAGTTCTCCCACTTAAAAAGATCAGAGAGGCCTGTAATTTTCATCATAGGTATACCTCAACTATGAGAGACAAAATGAGGAAAAAAAATCCAGAAAATCACATTGTCTGATTTTTAAAGAATTTATTTGCAAATTATGGTGGAAAATAAGTATTTGGTCAATAACAAAAGTTAATCTCAATACTTTGTTTTATAGCCTTTGTTGGCAATGACAGAGGTCAAACGTTTTCTGTAAGTCTTCACAAGGTTTTCACTACTACTACTACTACTACTGTCATTTAGCAGACGCTTTTATCCAAAGCGACTTACATTGAGAGAACATACAAGCAAGAATTCAAAGAGAAGGAAAAAAAATATAAGGAGGCGGACTGTTTGGAGTCCAGTTTAATTCCGACGCTGATACATCAAGTGTAACAATTTTTTTTTTTTTTTTTTTGTGAGAGATAAATTCTCAAATCGCTATCATAAATCATAAATTAATCCTACATTAAGACTGACAGTGTTCTTTAAAGAGGTGAGTCTTAAGTCTGCTCTTAAAAGTAGCTGCAGACTCTGAGGATCGGACCGAGTTTGGTAGGTCATTCCACCATCGGGGGACAACAGAGGAGAAGAGTTTGGAACATGATCTCATGCCACGTTGTGGTGGAAGCGCTAGGCGTCTTTCAGCGGCTGAGCGTAGCTGACGCGTGGGAATGTAGGTTTGGATGAAGGAGTGAAGGTAAGTAGGAGCTGTGTGTGTTAGAGTCTGGTAAGCCAGAAGCAGAGCTTTGTATTTGATGCGTGCTGCAACTGGAAGCCAGTGCAGGGAAATGAGCAGCGGAGTGACATGAGCCCTCTTGGGCTGGTTGAAGACCAGACGTGCTGCTGCGTTCTGAATCATCTGCAGAGGTTTAACCGAGGACGCCGGAAGACCGGCCAGCAATGAGTAAGAGTAAGCAATTTTCACACACTGTTGCTGGTATTTTGGCCCATTCCTCCATGCAGATCTCCTCTAGAGCAGTGATGTTTTGGGGCTGACGCTGGGCAACACGGACTTTCAACTCCCTCCAGAGATTTTCTATGGGGTTGAGATCTGGAGACTGGCTAGGCCACTCCAGGACCTTGAAATGCTTCTTACGAAGCCACTCCTTCGTTGCCCGGGCGGTGTGTTTGGGATCATTGTCATGCTGAAAGACCCAGCCACGTCTCATTTTCAATGCCCTTGCTGATGGAAGGAGGTTTTCACTCAAAATCTTACGATACATGGCCCCATTCATTCTTTCCTTTACACGGATCAGTCGTCCTGGTCCCCTTGCAGAAAAACAGCCCCAAAGCATGATGTTTCCACCCCCATGCTTTACAGTAGGTATGGTGTTCTTTGGATCCAACTCAGCATTCTTTCCCCTCCAAACACGACAAGTTGAGTTTCTACCAAAAAGTTCTATTTTGGTTTCATCTGACCATATGATGTTCTCCCAATCCTCTTCTGGATCATCCAAATGCTCTCTAGCAAACCGCAGACGGGCCTAGACGTGTCCTGGCTTCAGCAGGGGGACACGTCTGGCACTGCAGGATTTGAGTCCCTGGCGGCGTAGTGTGTTACTGATGGTAGCCTTTGTTACTTTGGTCCCAGCTCTCTGCAGGTCATTCACTAGGTCCCTCCGTGTGGTTCTGGGATTTTTGCTCACCGTTCTTGTGATCATTTTGACCCCACGTGGTGAGATCTTGCATGGAGCCCCAGATCGAGGGAGATTATCAGTGGTCTTGTATGTCTTCCATTTTCTAATAATTGCTCCCACAGTTGATTTCTTCACACCAAGCTGCTTACCTATTGCAGATTCAGTCTTCCCAGCCTGGTGAAGGTCTACAATTTTGTTTCTGGTGTCCTTTGACAGCTCTTTGGTCTTGGCCATAGTGGAGTTTGGAGCGTGACTGTTTGAGGTTGTGGACAGGTGTCTTTTATACTGATAACGAGTTCACACAGGTGCCATTAATACAGGTAACGAGTGGAGGACCGAGGAGCCTCTTAAAGAAGTTACAGGTCTGTGAAAGCCAGAAATCTTACTTGTTTGTAGGTGACCAAATACTTATTTTCCACCATAATTTGCAAATAAATTCTTTAAAAATCAGACAATGTGATTTTCTGGATTTTTTTTCCTCATTTTGTCTCTCATAGTTGAGGTATACCTATGATGAAAATTACAGGCCTCTCTGATCTTTTTAAGTGGGAGAACTTACACAATTGGTGGCTGACTAAATACTTTTTTGCCCCACTGTAGATTGTTAGGTTTATATAAGTTGAAGTTATTAGTTGTCTAGGAGGATATTATGTGTTTGAGGTCATTTTCGGAGTTGAACCAAGGCTAACCGCTAGCGGAAGTACCCGAGTAATAATAAAGCTGCTGTGTTCATCCCGAACCGGAAGTAGTTTTGTAATGTTGTCGTTAATTTGACAAAACGGAGATTTACCTGTTAGATGTGTGTGATGGCAAGCTGGTGGATCGTGACATCTGAGTGTTATTACCTTCTGAGTGAATGTGAGCAGTTTGCAGATTATTAATACAGATGTTAAGTTTATTTGTGTATTGTGGAAAGGTTTACTTAAGTTTTCCTTGTTATTATTTGTAGGTAACCACACATGCATCTTTTTCTGTTCCACTGCTACATCCAACCTGTAACAGATGTGGAGAAAATAAAGAAAGGAAAGAACCCCAGATTCCTCTCCTCATATCCTTTCTGCTCTGAGTGGCTTTAAGTGGTGATCTGGCCAGCACTGTCAGTAGCTACGTTTACATGGGCACATTTAATCGGAATAAACACCCAATCGGATAAAAAATACGTCATGTAAACATGTCAATCAGAATGTTTTGATCCGATGCAGCCTGATCAGAATGAAATTTACTTCCGATCGAGAGGGGTGGTTTTGTCCGATCTTCATTCGGATAGACGTGCATGTATACACCCATTCAGAATGAAAGGGTGAAAAAAGCCCACTGTGCATGCGTACAACTTCAGCGTGACGTCTTTCTGCTTTCGCAGACCCAAGTAGAAAACATGGCGGGAGGTAAACAGAAGTGGTCTGCTGGCGCAGTCATCCTGTCATCCTGCTCTCCTCTCCTGTGGTGGAGGAGCAGTAGTAATATGTATTCAGCCTCTAGCTTGGTTAATGCGACCAGTAAAAACCCAAACATAAAGGTAATCACCCGCAGAAGGTCCATATTGGGGAAAACGTGAGTCAGATCGAGCACACGATGGGGCGGGAAAGACGTGCAGAAAGGACGGAGTTTGTTTACTTTTTTTTCTTCCCCTGGAAAGACAACTCGCTGTGCGCATGCTCAACTCATTTAACCTGATTGAGTGTTTGGTGCATGTGTACTCATGGCATGATCAGATCATTTCAGTTACTGTCCATGTGAACAGGGATTTGGGAATTCCGATCGACCAAGATTTTAATCAGATTGGGGAAATTTGGCGCATGTAAACGTAGCTAGTGTGAACACAGTGATACACCCCGAACCAGCACGCTTTGCAGAACACACTGATCTGCCATTATAAATATTGGGTTCCCCCCAAACACTCCTTGATCAATGTTTTTAAATCCTGAAGCCCCGCCCACATCCAGTCAATTCCTGCACCTCATCACTATATACAAACAAGATCTGTGCTAAGACATGCAAAACTGCGGAGATGTAAACATTTCCTGGGAGAGGCGGCACGTGTGTGTGTATTACCTGCACAGCACAGCCAAGGATCAGTAACAAAAGTCTTTTCAGTTCTTCCATGCTTTTTGCTGCAGAAATAAAATCCAGAACAAGAATCAGATACAAAGTTTATTTAAAACTGAACATCAAACCAACACATGAAGAGAACGTTGAAGCTGCAGCTTAACAGGATTATAAGTTTCATGTTTTTAATTCTGGTGATTGTTGAGCTGTACAGCTCTGCTGGGTCTGAATAAGGACAGGTGTAGGAGTGTTACCTGATATTGGATCCTTGGCAATGTGGAGGATGTTGGGAAGGGGCATGACTATCAACTGCTGCAGAGTGTCCTGCAGGACAGGTGGGAGGTTTGAGGTTAGTGGGGTGGAAACACATCTTGAGTTTTAACATGTATAAACAGTGAAAATACTTCTGGAAACACAAACAGCTGAAACATTCTATAATAATTCTTCTGTGTTTCAGGCAGAATGTCTAAAGAAACCTTAAGATTTATGAATTATTCAGAATTATTCAACTTTTACATCTTTAGCTTCTTCAAATCTCAACTCATGCTGCATTTACTGAACCTCAGAAATGAGAGGTTCAAGCCTTAATTGTTCATTCTTGGTTTGTTATCAGCAGTTACAGATTCTAAATACTGTTTATTCTATATTTAAAGTTTGATAGACCTTCAGAAGGTCTGGCTGCCTGAAAGGAAACATGAAAAACAAACAGTTGAGTGAAAAGTTTGGGACACTGTGACAGAGAAGGAAAGAGTTAAAGGAAGATCTGAGGAATGTTTGAACTAATGGCTGCTTCTGTTGGTGAAATTAACAGAGAGGGTGTGGAGCGTCGGCCTGCTGCAGCTCAACTCAAAATACCTTCAGTAAAAAATCAACTGACCCAGGCTGTGTGAGTGAGTGTGTGTGCGCGTGCACGCAGACAAACAGCCAACAGGAAACACCCTGCTTTTGACAAAGCATGTGAGTCAGGAAAGAAAGAGCCAGCTAGGAGGGAATGCTTTCCATTCCAGAACATCCTCTCCTGCTTCCCACCTGACGAACAGCCGAGTATTAAAAACACCTAAAACATGTTTAAAACATGAACCGGTGCATCACAACATGCAGAGAAACACGGTGAGACACCAGCAAACAACATGGAGTAAAGTCTCATAGAAGGACGCTGAGTGCAGAGAGAGGAGGGTTGATGTGACCTCTGGCAGAGGAGATGAGAATATTATCACAGTCTGTGTG
>SSNP01000177.1:45224-120224 GCA_006937955.1 Pachypanchax playfairii | reverse complement strand
CGCACACCCACACACACCTGACACAAACACACCTGACAGACACACGCACGCACACACACACACCTGACACAAACACGCACGTGTGCGCAAACACACACAGTGTTAGTGTGTCTAAAGTAGGACAGAGGATATGGAGTTCAAAACATCCCATAAAGGCTCGGGGCTTTGTTCTGGTGTTACCATGGAAACTGAGGAGGGCGAAAAGAGAGGAGGAAGGAGGAGTTCTGCTTAAGTTACTGAACAACAAAAACATGTTTCCCAAAGTTTCACACGCTCAGATGAAGTGTTCTCAGCAGAGACACACAGAGTTCATGAAGCTGATCAACAACCACAAACTGTTGGTTCAGAATCCTGAAGCAGCAGAAAGACTCAGATTTACTTTATCATTGTAAAGTAACAAGTAATCTGATTACTCTTCAGGTGTAATTAGGCTGCTTCAACAGCACCATAAAACCAGTGCTGGAGGTCCTCTGAACATGCTGCAGGCTTCAACCTCTACAGAAGATGTTCCTCCTAAATCCTCCAAACTGATGGGCAGCTGGAAAACCACAGAGATGAAGAACAGTGAAACATCTGGCCTGCTGGAACCTCAGCTGGAGGCTCAGACCTGTCTGCAAGCCTTAGAAATACACTTTCACATGTACCAACTGAATTCAGGTTTCTGCTTCCTGAAATGTTGATGTTTGAGTTGCAGTTTGAACCTGGATTAAGGATCTTTAAAAGTCACAGCAGTTAAGAGAGAGAGAGCGAGAGAGAGCGAGAGAGAGATGCTTTTCATCTCAAACTGTCACTCATTCATAATCCTGCTGATAAACTGATCAGGTATAATCATCCAACAGATGGATGGAAACCCAGACAGCATGATGGAGGAAACAGCATTAGAAGCTGCTGGTGTCAGGTTACATCCCCCCCTCAGGTTTGTGTTGTGTCACCATGGAGACCAGGACCAGACTGGGACCAGACCAGTCGCAGCGTCTGCTGGGACCTTGTCTAATTAGGAGAAAGCCAACGCCCCATCAGTTGGAGTGTGTGTTTCCGTCCTCACAGCTGATCCAAAACTAACACACACTTTATAACTCAGTAACTGAAGGTTATGAAAAAACACAACACTCACACACACAAGGTGTTTAGAACAGGAAGATTAACCAACGAGACCAGATTAACTGTACACTGTCCAGAATGACCCACTTTACAGCGTGAGCGCACACACATGCACACACACTCACTCACACACTTACAGTCAGGAGCAGATGTGATCTCAGACGTGTGTCAGACAAAAGAGCAGGAACATAACCAGAACAGAATCAGAGGAGTTCTGTTTAAAACCAAATTAGATTTTTTTAGTATATTATATGAAGAGAGTGTGTGTGTGTGTGTGTGTGTGTGTGTGGGCAAACCCAGAAAAACAGCGATTTAAAACAGTTTCAGCTTAAATACGATGAGTTTTTACAATAAAATGAGTCGGTCATTAAAATTTATATTAAACTTTTTTACAAGTCACTAATTATTTTCTAAGCTGAATCAGATAAATGTTCACAACAGCAATAAAAAGTATGAAAAACTGACGACGCATTTTCTATCATTAAGTAAAACGAAGGATTTTAAAAAAACATTTAGGAAAACCTGTAAAAAAAACCTGTTGTAAAAATCAGTGTCAGAATGTTGATGGTTGAAGCTGGTGTTCCTCGTCTTCAGCTGCTTTGGAATACATATTCTAACCTGATATCTGTAGCTCATTAATGACAGATTTTTAATACTACATGGTAAAATGTCACAAATATTTTAGAATAAATCTAAACACCTGATTTAATTCCATCTGAAGGTTTTTAATTGCAGCTCTGATTTTTATACATCCACATTATGGAATCATTGGATGAAGTGTTTGTATGTTGTTTAATGTTTTTGTGATGTCTTTTTTCTGTCTTTTTTATATGGACCAATTGAGTCTGAAATAAAAGTTTGTATATATATATATATATATATTAGTCTCAGAGAAACAGATAAAAACAAAGTGACTGTAAAAGACGTCAACATGAACGAGTGATTAAAGAGAACGTGTTGAACCAAAATAAAAACATTTGAATGATTTGGTTGTTGTCATGTTGTTACTTCCTGTTCAGCCACAAAGCAGACTGACGCTCCTCCATCTTTAATAATTCATGTATTTCTGCTGCAGTGTGCGTGCACGTGCATGTCATGTTTGTGAGCACACGGCTGACTTGGCGTACCTGGTAGTATGTCCTGATGTGTCGGGTCAGAACCGTGAGGTTGTGAAGACGCAGTGACACGTCGTTGTTCACGTTCTTATTCAGCCTCTGATTGGTGGGATTCGGGTCGCTATGGAGACACAAACACACACCACAGAAGCACTCAGACTGACGTTTGGACTTATTTGGGACAAAAAGTCTTCATCACACTCACACACAGACACACAAAGTTCAGGGTAACCATTGTGCTCCAGAAGGATTTATGTTCACATCCCCACGTCGGCTGAAACAGACTCATTAGCATGTGAACGGGCATGTGTGTGTGTGTGTGTGTGTGTCCAGATGACCAACTGTGACTGTAATGACGTCAGTTACCTCACAGCTTCAGTTTAGACGCCAATAACTTTTTATGTTTGGTCAATTTTTCTTGATTCATTTATTTTGCAAGATGTGAACTGAAAGGGGAAACATTTTACTCTGCAGGGGATTTTTGTTCCTGAGAGATGAACGAGTCCCACTCTGTCCAACTGCAGCGACTCAACATGATGAAAGGACTTGTTTAAAATGGTTCCCGAGTCAATGACTAGCATATTAAAATGTTCCAGAATCAAGTCCAAATGAATTTCAGACCCGACAATGTGACTTTATCAGACAGCAGCTTCCTGATCAGCTCGTCAGCTATCAGTCCTCAGTTCTCTGCTTTAGTTCAGTCGTGATATTTTTTACCAGAATACTGAGTGATTTAACAGCTGACTGGTTCTCTGACTGACTGATCCAGACAGTTTCTGAAAGGCCTTCCTTCAACGCTCCTCATGGTTCCTCCACCCTGAATGAGTCTTCCTTTGTGACCCACTTTCCAATAAACCCCGAGCAGGTCCTAATCACCCTCAGAATCAGCCATGACTGAACTCAGAAAGAGGGACAATGACCTGATTATCATTGTTTCTGCAGACAATAACCAACAATAGCTCTTTAACAGAACATGTGATCTGGGTCACAGGTCCATCTGGATGAAGGAGGATTCAGGTTCCACATGTTGTTTCATTATTACTGTCAGTGAACTGAATCAAGTATTACTAATACTCCAGGACATGATAAAGATCTACAGATGATCCAAACCGCCCAGATGCAGCTCACCTTCAGCTGATTTTAGATGGCGTGACAGATTCAACTCGACTGCATCTCCTTCACAAACCAACTGATTTTTACATTTTTTGTTCCAAAAGGGACTTCAAATTAGGAAAAATCCACCCACTGAAATTTTTCCATGAAAGTCCATAATGAGGTTTGCTGAGGAGAAGGTGGCGTTTCCTCAGTTTGTTTAAACAGATGTTTTTTTTTTTGTTGCATGATGGAAATGATCTTCTGGCTGTTTGAGTCCACACATTGAATTTCATTACAGAAACAGATTTTCAGTGACAACGACCCAGAAGTCTCACAGCTCCACCCATGACTGTATTTCTCCACATTATTTTTATAATGATGGAATATTTATGTTGTCATTTAAAATCAAGAAAATCATTCTGAAATTATTTTACAATTGACTTTGTACCAAACTTTACCAAGAGACTTACTGAGATTTCAGTTTTCAGCATATTATCACATACTTCCTGTCCAACAGGAAGCAGCACATGAGGCTGGGAAAACTGGTTTCAGATCCCAGACCATCAGTACTGGATCTCCTTCTTTCTTCTCTTCTACCTGAACAGCTGCACCTCCAGTCATCAGTCTGTCAAGCTCCTGAAGTTTGCAGATGACACCCCCCTCATCAGTCTCATATCTGAGGGTGATGAGTCCACCTACAGGTGGGAGATTGACAGCCTGGTGTCCTGGTGTGAGTTCAACAACCTGGAGCTCAATGCAGCTAGGACAGTGGAGATGGTTGTGGACACAGTGAAGTCCTTCTACCCCCTCCCCCACCCGGTCTCATTTGTATCTTATCTTAAGAAATACACAGACATTTGATTTACTGAACAAATCATTTGGTTCTGTAAATATTGCTGATTCGTATGTTTGTTCTTGCTTTGATTTATCTTCAGTTCACTCTCACCCAATCCTCGTATTGTGCAGACGACACATGGTAATAAACTGATTCTGATCTGCTACCAATTAACCTGATCAGTTTCATGAAGCTTCTCCCTCTGTTTCTTGTTTACACCGTTTGTTCTGGCGTTTCGGAGATGAACTGCTGCCATTAAAATTCAAGGTGAGCTGATTTTAAAAAAATTGAACATCAGACACGTTTCTGTCACTTCCTTTGTGAGATTTCTGCATCACCGCTTCCCGTTTTATTTTCATCTCGTGTTTGATTTGGGTTTGTTCTACAGCTTTTCTGTCTGCAGCCTGGTGCAGCACATCTGGCGTGAAGCTTACGACCTGAAACTGCTGAGACAGGATGTGGTCTCACACACACAGAGGAAACCCTGGATTAACACACCAAGCTTTCATCTACCTCGTCCAGACACAGAAGCACATCACACAAGTCGTTTTCACTGACTCACACAAATATCACAAGACTTTTATTCTGTTTTCTGCTTCTTACATGTGGGTCATGATCTTGTGCAGGAAGACGCCGTCCACCAGCTCCATGTAGACGCTGACCCGCTCCTCTGAGCCCACATCATCACATGAGCCCAATGGGCCCAGGGTCTTCACCTGGAGACACACAGAGACACGTTTAATGTCTGAAACGAGCTGTCGGTGTTTTTACAGCAGATAAAATGCTTCTGATTGGAAACAGCTGATCTAATACTGAGGTCACATGGTTCTTTGTCCTGTTCAGTGGTTCTGGATATCTAGAAGGCCCTCAGCACTGTGCAAAAGTCTAGATTCACTCATTACTCTTGGTCCAGACTTTCTGAGATCTTAATTTTACAAATGAAACATAATATATCCAGAACCAAACTGCGGTGTGAGAACAACATGGCTGCACTGCGGCGTGCATGAAGACGATGATGCTTTCTCACTGCTGGTTGTCAGAGACTGATTAAAATCAGCGTTTCAGGTTTTGACACTGCAGCTTTTCATTTCCTTTAAGTTTTTTGCAGCGCAGGTTGTTGAAGTGAGTTTCTGATCCTGGATCTGAATGACTGAAAACAGTTTGTCCTGTTAAAACACATCACAGCTCCAGACTGCAGGATCATTCACACATTTAAACATCTAAACCCTGATATTCACCAACAACCTTATTCCTAAAAAACTGTTAGTTTTTAGTTTATTAAATTCTGGACAAAAATAAAATGTTCACCATGTTGCTTAGAGGAAACTGCAGAGGAGAGTTCTTCTGGATCTCTGCAGACCAAATTACATGGTGTGGAATGACGGAGATGTTTGGGTTTAAAACGCCACAAACAGCATGTTGTGTTATGTTAACCTTTACTTACTCTGAAAGTCACGTTTCCTTTTAGAGGAACGCCCTGCTCAGAAACAATGTTTCATTTTCCTCATCAAACAAGTTTCCTCAAAGTTCTTTCAGGTAAATCTTACTTTGTTTTAACCTGAACACGTGAAGGAAACAGAGAAAGTCAGAACATCTCCTTCTTGTTGTGAACACAGATCACCTGTGTTTTTATCCAACATGTCAGGTTGGCCGGTCAACAGGATGTGAGGTCACGAAGTAACAGGAAGCTCCACGAGGTTAATAACTTGTTGACAATTGGTCTGAAACGAACAGACGAGGTCAAAGAAATAAATTGTTTTCCAGCAGATTCTCAAAAACTGCTTCCTGTTAAGATCCAGCTGATGTGAGTCTCTGTCCCGGGACTGAAACAATGATCTATCCAGTCTACAGTAAATCTACAGCATCAAACTAATCAAACTAACTAATGCTGCATGTTTTTTGTTTCAGGAGCTTGGAAAAGAGAAAGCGTGTAACGGATAGTTGGGACATCCAAAGATCTGGACAGGTGAAGAAGAGCAGGGGGACATTCGGTACGACCTTCATGGACACGAGGAGCAGAAACAACATCATCCCTGTTTCCACGTCCAGACTTCAGCTCCTTCTGTCAGCTGCTGGTGTGTCTAAAAGGGAAGGTGCCGATGCAGCATGTGAAACAAACCTGCAACTCAATCTTTTAATTTATAATTTTATTTGGACAATTATTCAAATGGTCCAAATTCATCCAAAAATGTCTGATTTCCTAAAGGACTTCAGGGATAAACGTTCACCTGATCTAAAGATCTTTTTCTTTGGACTCATGAATCGGACCAGAGTTTTGTGGACAGAGTGCTGAACAAAGAACTGTTTTTAAATTGGACCTTTTGGTTGTTTGTCACACAAACAGTTTGTTCCTGTTTCTTTAAGTGAATCTACGAAAATCACAAAAACAAACAAACAAAAACACCGTTTGACTGACGAGAATCAGGAATTTTTCTCCAACAAGGTCCCCAAAGTTCTACAAACATCTCAAGAACATTGAAATCTGCTTTGAGAAGTTTGAAGAAAACTTCCCGGAGAACACTTGAAGAATTTCTGGGAAAATAAAGATCCTAAAAACTGATTTTAAAACGGATTTTTACCTGTAAATGAATGTAGCTTGTTATTTTATGGCTGTAGCTTATTTCATGTATAAAATAAAGAACGAGGGCCGGGTTAAGGTCTCTAGATGAGACTGGGTTCTTCAACAGAAACCTCCGAGCTGAAGAACTCTTTAAGACCCGGATCAAGTATCAACTAGCAGGTTTGAGGAACCGATCAGATGCACCTGATGGAGGTGAGCCGGGGCTCCTCCTCCTCACACTTACCCACGCCACCAGCGGGGACTCCATGAAGGAGGCCAGCAGCTCCGACAGAGTCACATCCATGTTTCCTCCGGACACCAATCACTCATCAATTCACCGATCGATCAGTCGATGTCCGCGGCAGAACAAAGCCCCGCGAGGCATCGGTCTTCTCCTGCACGCGCCCTGTGTTTCACACCACCACTATTGTCTCGCGCTGTCCACAGAGACTTCGTGTAAAACGTGAAAAAATGTACAAATCACAAAGTAAAACAGTTCGGAACTTTTTACATACTCGACTTCCCGAACACCGAAGTCGGTTCCGTTAGTTTTACCAGTAAAATTTGGCCATTTGTTTTCCGAACCGCGATAAAACACTTGATCCAAACTTCGCACAACAGTTGATTGTGTTACCAAGGAGACACAACTCGGTCCGTAAAGCACAGAAACCGCCGTAAAGTAAGTATATTAAAAAATAAATAAAGGAAAAGAACAAAATCCACGCAAAAAGAGTTAAAACACGAGTTACTGTTCCTGAACTACATCTCCAACGAGTCTGCACCACTCCAACTCTGTCCATCAACCTGCGAGAACACAGGCGAAGCGAGGGCGATGATTGACAGGAGCACTGAACAATCAGAAAACACTAATACCGCCTTTCTTCACACATTACCCAATCAAACAGAAGGACTTCTGTCGATAAAAGAGGGATTGACGTCACCATCATTCAAAGAGTTTCTTCAGAACAAGATAAAAACAGTCTGGCAAATTTAAAAGTTGTTTCGAGACGAATAAAACACATGTTTACAACCAGTAATTTGAAAAAAGTTACAGAATTATAAATCCTAAAGGTTTTTATAATAATGTACTTTTAGTTTATACATTTTTGTGTCTGAAATATTAATTGCATTTTTGATAACCAACGTGTTCATTTATACTAAGTCAGTTATGTTTTACTACTTTATTTACACTAATTTAAAAATGTATATCACTGTAAGGCGCAGTAACATGTTCTGCTCTTTATATTTTATGTAACAATATTGTTCATGGTTCTCATGGTTTGTATGTTGTTGTTGAGTTGTTTTTGTGTAATTGTGTCAAAATACAAACCACTAGTTATTTTTAGGTGTAAAGTTTCCATATCAAGCTGGCAGGTGTTTATCTTGTCCCAGTATCTGGTTGCACTTCAAACTGTTTGGTTTCCTTTTCGAAGATCAGCTCAGATCAAAGGTTAAATGCAAATCAGCAGTTACTGATAACATTAAGTGAAAGAATAAATAATTGTACAGTGTATTTTCTCACAGCTCATACAGTTCGAGTTTTTTTTACTTTTTTTATAGTGAACATGTGGAGGATTGAAATTCAGATCTGTCATTTTTGTTAGAAACTTGATTAAATAATTGCGTAGCAGATATAAAAGTGTGGATTACCCGCTTTATGGAAAATAAAACAACACAGAACATGTAGCTTTAGTTTGGGACAAAGAAGCTGTTAAATGTGAGTTTTTATTGAAACACCGCCATCTGGTGGCGAGTTCATTTTCATGCACCGTCATACACCTGGGATCTACACAGGTAGGAAGGTTTGGTTCACCTTCAGCTCCTCACTGTCATGTAGCCACATAAGCCTTTAGGAATATGTATCAAATGTGAATTATACATGTTTATATTAACCTGTTTTATTTGTATTAATGTTAGAATTAAAGAGATTTATAACAGGAAAAGACTAAATATTCTTCAACGATGATTAGATCAGATCTTTGAGTCCAAACAGTAACAAACACCCTCATCCCTGAGCTTCCAGACACGTGCCAGTGTTATCAGGAGTCACACTACCAGCTCAGCTGTTCTCATGTTACCTGTGGAAGGAGGTGACCTGAACAGTCTGCTGTGATACAACTAAACATGAACAAAAAACAGGCAGCTGATCCTTTCTATCAATCATCTATTTATTTCTTCATCATGAATATCAAAACAAAAAGCAATTTTATTCAACAAGTGACGTCAGAAGAATTTTACATTCAGTACAGTGAATTCCTCTTAGCCCCGCCTCTCTCATCCTCCTGGACCAATAGCAGGGAGGTTAGGAGTGAAACCTGCAATCCTATTGGTGCTTCTCTGAACTTAATAAATCTATAATCAATATTACAAATATATAAAGGCTCTACACAGTGGTGACAGCAATATGATGTCAGGTCTACTTCAGGTCAGAATAATACTTGACTGTCCAGAGTGACAGGCACGCGCGCACACATGCACAAAAACATTAATGAGTTACAAAGCTACGAGTTTCCTTCAGCCTGCTGCGGCTCTGTGGTTTACAGGTGTGATCAGAAGGATCTCAGGTGAGGTGTGTTTAGTTTTTATGTTGATGTGTTCTAACGACCTGTCAGTCATCAGTCTGACCAGAACAACAACTAACCTGCACAGAAACACAAACAGTGGCTCAGTGGGGACTTCATTTGTGTTTTAGATGTTCACTTTCACTTCTCGTCTGTTTACACTGATTCTCTCTGCGTCGTAATTTAAATATCGTCAAACAGACAATTATACAATGAAACAAACACAAAACATCATGAAAACACTTTTTCTGGACAGTTAACTCTTTCAATCCAGCAGTTCTGATCCCGAACCAGTTCTTCAACTTTAAAACCGACCGCCAGTAAAACTGATTAAAGATTAGCACCAACTCATGCAGCTGTAGATCAGATAACATCCAAACGAGCTAACTCAAACCTGGTTCTGTGATCAGGAACGTCACCGGACGTGTTTCCACCATCTGGTTTGTCCAGCAGGTGGAGCCTCACGGCAGGCAGTTAGACAGAATCCAAACATGATTAAAAAGTAATTCTTTCATGTCAATAAAAGCAGGAACAGCTGACTGATCAGTGCTCATCAGAACTGGTTCACAGGTCTCTGTCTCCACATTCTAAAACCCAGTTGGTGCAGCAGAGTCCGGTTCATGAATCAGGCCAGTAATAAAAACGTGAACTGGAACCAGAACCTGGTTCAGGTGGAATGAAAGGGGATTGAGATGATTGACAGACGAATGAAAACATTTCAACAGGAATCAGGGCTGGTGTGACCAAAAACAGATCAGACTCAAAAATAAAACATCTACAAAAAAAAAACATTTTCTGTAAAATTTAAGGCGTTTAGTTTCATAGCAGTGATTTTTCAGAAAGATAAAAGCATCAGGATTAATCTGGAAAAGTCTGACTGGACTCTGAGGATGAAGTTACTGAGGATCTGAAATGCATTTTAAGATTCAAGGCTCAAATTTCTGTGTCTGCTGTCACAGTTTTACAAAAACAGAGTAATAACCTTTTCAAATACCCCAAACAAAGTTTAACACCCTTAAATAATGTAGTTTCATTAGAAAATAAACTCAGATTTATAATCCTCAACACGTTTGATTCTTTTACTGGTGAAACTTTAGACACAAACAGGACAAGATCATTTTTAATTGGTTGTTTTGGAATTTGGAACTTTGTCAGTTTATGTTTGCAGATGAAGACGAGAACGACCCGTCAGGATTTAGAACGTTAAAATGAAACACGGTCAGCAGCTGAATCCAAGAGTCCAGACAGACAAATGATCCTGATTATTTTATACAGATCTCAGTTTTTACAGCATCAGCTCTGATGTGTGACAGGCGTGTCGTCACAGTGTGAAAACACCACGCGTGTGTGTGTGTGTCAGCGCAGCCAGGAGGAGGGCACCCACTGCGGCTCAGTGTCCAGTTTGTTGATGAGTCGTAGACACTCGTTATAAGCTCTGTCCTGTTCCACGTTAACGATGATGGCGTCAAACAGGTGACTGCAGCTCTGCTCCATCTCCCGGGCCTTTTCGATGATTTCCCGTAGCTCTTCAGGCTGTGAACAAACATAAGCATGTCAGAAACACGGGAGGGACTCGTCTGTCGGAGAGGAAACACAGACAGACAGAAACCTTCGGGTTCTTGTTCTCCTTTATCAGCAGTGCTCGAAGTCGTTCTTGAGGAGGCGGTGCGATGAAGATGATGTAAGGCTTTAGGTCGGAGCTCCTCAGAACTTTCAGAGCCTGCACATGAAAAAAAAACACTGTTACTTCTATCAAATACTCATCTGCAGCTCTGAGAGCGCCACCTACCTGCGTGTGCAGACAGAGCACGCAGATTTTTCCAGTGTTGATGACTTGTCTCACAGAGTCTGTACTGGTCCCATAAAGGTTCTTCTCAAACTCACCGGACTCGATCAGCTTCCCTGAGAATAAAACGGTATGTTTTACTAAAATCAAAAAGTTTTTATATGACTATAAGATCAGAATCAGATCTGCTGAGCCCCGAAACGCTGTGCAGTAAACTGTCTCTTTAAGAGGTCCCAGCAAACAGCAGGGTGTTTCCTTCAGTCTCAGACAAAAACCTTCAAAAGAAACTCAGAGTTCAGCTCACAGAAGCTGCTCTTCCAGCCTGAAGGGGAAATAAATTCTATCAGGAAGTTTGAGATAAACGGTCTAAATCCAGGCTGAATTATTCTGGGAATGAGAGTCCAACATGAAGAAAGACTCGTCTGTGTCTGTCTGTTCTCTGCTTTTATTGAAAACCATTCATCCGATTTCTCTCCCAGAGAGTGAACGCATCACTGGACATTCAAAGCAGAACCGACTGCAGCTCGTTACAAACTCAAACCTTTTAAAACCCAAAACCCCGAACAGGCCAGATCACATCAGCTCTGAACAGGTGAAGCTCAGGAACTCTCACCTGTCCTGTTACCCAATCACTGAGGAAACCAGGTGATGGAAAGTTTCAAATACTTCGAATAAATAGTAATTAAATAAGATCTGAAATACTGATCCAGCAAACCACAATCAGGTCTTTGCCCCGAGAGCAAATTTGCTGTCAGCATCATGACAAAGTGTGTGAAACGTGACGGTGGAGCTTCACGGGTCTATTAAACCTCTTCAGAAAGTAAAAATCAGAGTCTCACCAGCCGCCTGCTCGGCCTCGAACACCTGACGGGAAACAAAGTGATAATCTCGACCACTAACTTCACCATCCCGACGACTCCGTGTTGTGTCTACAGAGCAGGAGCAGATCACACAGAAGCAGAAACAACATGTATGTAAATAGATTTAAACATGAAGGAATGTGTTAAAGAGTGGACTTCTTACGAGGAACAGCTCCAGCGAAACGTTCTGGTTGGCTGCTGAGGAGTCTCTGTCTAAGCTCCACATGACCACAACCAGATGCACCAATCAGAGCAATCGGACGCTTCCTGCTGGCCGGCTGGTGATACAGAGCCAGCTCCTCATAGGTGGGAACTTCTTCTTCAGCATCTGGATCAAAGCAGAGACAAAGAGTTATTATAATCTGTGTGAAAAGACAAACTTAGTCCAGAAACTGCTCCTCCTGATTTGTGGTTAAACTTCTAACATCGGACGCGTTTCTATCAGCTGGTTTGTGGTGAATGAATCTGTGTAGTTTGGTCAGCAGGTGGCGCCACTGGTGGCGTCTCTCTTTAAACAAAAGTTATCAAGTGAAAATGTCAATCATCAGGATTTTTAACAAGGTAGCTGCAGACGTACCGTCACCCCTGTGAGAGTTGTACAGCAGCTTCTTCCTCTTCCTCTTGTTCTTCTTGGCACACCAAAGCTTCCCTATGAGCAAAGATCCAAACGTTAAAGACGTGTTTTGATGCTGACTGTGTTTACAGCTTATCTTCACGTTAACAGAAATCTAAAGGAAATACAGACGCAATACAAACCCGCTTCTGTTTGTTCCTTTTAAAATAATTAAATCAATGGTTCATGACTGACCAGACTTTTCAGGCTCCTTGTCTTCTTCTATGGTCTGTTTCATGGCTTCTCTCTGCAGCTGGAAACTTTTTCCTGTAGAACAACAAAAACAACACAATGCTCGTCTACACTTTAAGAGACGTCTGATTAACTGATAAACAGATCTGAAGCAGTACCCGGGACCAGTCCAGCTAGAGGCTGGTTTTCTTCATCCCCGTCCCTGTACGCCTGCCACCAGTTGGGGTCTGACTGGCTGATAATGTGGAGAATATCTCCTTTCTGGAAAGATAAGGCCAGCTCTCTGCACGGCACGTACGGGTCATCAGAGGGGTCATAGTCAAAGTGGGCTTTCACGTGGATCTGAGAAAAGAGAGATGACAAACAGAAACCAGATTTACTCAGATCTGAACATCTGGATGTTCTTAATCATCACTGCTGGGAAAGGGGAGGAGTCAGTGAGAACGATCTCTTAAAACCAGGATTTAAAGAAACAAAGATCTTTTCCAGTGTTGGGATGTTGGAACAGGACTTACCACAGTCTCTTTAACAGGTGGAGGTTTACTCTGAGTGCTGGGAATCAACACGAAGGTCAGGAGGCCGTGCAGCGTCGCCTGTTACACACAAAGTTCCGTCACTGAACAACCGTCTGGTTTTAAATCTCCTTTGTTCTCGTGATGTTCAGTTTATTCTGCATCTCATCCTCATCCAGTTCAGATCAACATCAATCAAATCACAGATTAAATCAGCCCAGCTGAAGCATCGTTGCTCTTCTTCTGACTGTAAACATCCGAACACCTTTAAACAAACGTACCAGAATGTCAAACACCTGGTTGACGTCTTTCCCTCTGATCTCGATCCCGTTGATCTCCAGGATTTCATCTCCTTCAGATAAAAGTCCGCTGCGTTCAGCTGCTCCTCCTCGAACGATGCGACTGATGATGACACTGTCCATTTCATTCCGAACAGTCGCTCCCTGCAGAACACGCACAGTTCAGAAATGACCTACAGAGTGAAACTCACCAGCTCGTACTAACGTTAACCACAACCATCAGTTCCTGTTGGTATAAAGTGGGCGTGGTCAACAGCTCCCCAGGCTTCAGGAAGTTGTTGTGAGGCAGGTGTGCCGGTCCGACTCACCAGAGGAACATCCTGGGCCTTTTCAATTCTAACGATCTTGACGGTTTCTCCTCCCCACTGGGTCAGAGTTTCTCCTTCAACCGGTTCTGATTCAGGCTGCATTTCGCTCTCTGCTATGCCGTCATGGGCCAGAAGTAACGACTGCAAGAACACAACTCAGCTCAGACACGGAGCTTCACACAGAGACAGACAAATGATCACATTTCCTGTTTGTACCTGGACGTGTGTGTCTGACAGCAGACTGTGCAGCTCCAGACCTTCTTTACTCTGACAGGACTGCATAAGACTTCGGACCTGAAACCAGATCAAAGCTGATGGATTCATGACAAATTACAATGCAGCACCAACACAAACTGGATCAGATAGTTTTTAAAGACTCACTTTGATCATCTGTTGAGTTTTTTTAAAGAGTCTCAGTGTCTTTAAATTATGATTATGGTGTTTTTACACAAAATCACAAAACCTGTTTCTGCATAGCAGCAGTATCTCATTATTAAATCACCTCTGAGCTGTGGGCGGAACCGGTGGCCTGGAGGATCCCCCCGCCCCTCCACATTACACTAGCGGAGCATGAGCATGTGGCCCCGCCCACTGGAGTTTCTACATCACAAATCCAGTCTGTTTTAGATGCATTTCAGCGTCTGCTACTGATTCAGAGTGATTTGAATGTAGAAAAACTCAGAAATGTAACTTTGAGCTTAATTTTCTTAAGACACGTCCTCTAGCATCAGAAACACGCCACAAGAACATGTTAACAACACGCAAAACATGATTTTCATCAGAGTGGGTCTTTAAAGTCCTAATACAAAAAAGAAGAGTGTGCAAACTCTGAACTTTTCCAACTCAAACTGAATTCTAATGAAGAATTCTTGAGAAGGTGAAATCAGTCCAATGGGGAGAAACTCAGGTCAGAATCAGAACTAAAGATGTTTGCATGTTAAAATAATCCCGTCCTCCGAGGCTGTTTTTATCACTCAATTCTTTTCCACTTCATTACTGAGACAAAAGAGCATGTTTGTGGGACAGCAGAGTGAACATAAGCTCATCTTTTTGGAAACCAAATGCAGGCCAGGGGGCGGAGATACCAACATGGAGCAGAAATAATGTGCTGCTTATAATGAGATTCCTCTGAAATGAGCCATGAACAGACTCAACCCTGTGGCAGGAAAATATCCACAGAAATGATGTTCAGGTTTTACACTGAGACAACCTGACTTCAGAGTGTCAGAGCAGGTTAACGTGTGGAAACAGATTCACCTGCTCCTTCTCTGTGTCGGGTCTCAGATTTCTGTCTCGACTAACATCTGAGATAAGATCCGTCTGGACGTGTTACCTCCATGGCCAGTGGGAGAGCCTGCTGCGTCTGTGGGAATGGAGGAGATGGTCGGTGCATGCTGGAGGCCACAGCATTATGAATCTTCAGCGCTGACTGGAAATCAGACTGAAAGAGAAACAGAAGAGGAAACCAGGAAGTTCCATTAAATTCTAACAGCAGGAGTTCAGACTCCGTGAAAAATAAGTTACAGGTGAGTTTATCCACAACCTGTTTATAAGCTACCAGCTGATCAGTAAAGGAGCTTCTGCCAGCAGCAGCAAAGAGGAGACTTCATACTAAATGAAGACTAGCCCAAAACCTTTGCACAGTACTGTGGTCCAGTACAAGCTGGATGTATTTAAAACATTTAGATGATAACGATTCACTGATCTCTCATGTGTCAAAGGGATTTTTGGCCGACACACTTGTAAACATGATCAGTTTTATCATTTAATGAAACTAGTTGTATAATGAAAGTTTTAAAAAGCATCTTCCTTGATGTGTATCAGTGCTACACCAACCAGCCCCAGGCTGTTTCAGAGTGGCATTACCTTGTTAAGTAGTGAAAGCACTAGTTCTACATCATTCTGGCTCTGCTGGTCTGGCAGGAAGCCTCGGACCTGTTTGAGTGACAGCAGTAACTCCTCCAACTCTGCAGAAACACACACATTTATACACCATCAAACCAAACACCAGACTGATGAGATGCATGTGAGACTTTCCATCAGCATCTGGAGTGTGTGTGTGTGTGTGTGTGTGTGCCACCTAACAAACAGAGTTTAATTAAGTCTCCCTCTCGAGCCTCTCGTGTGCTGCTCTCCCTCCCTGAGGAATTCCCTTCCTGACAGGACACATTTCTTCCTCACATGCCTTTAACTGCCTCCATCTCCTTGTTTTCCCTCGTCTACATCCCTCTTATTTAAACCTGTGATGCACTTCAGTCTCTTTCTAGAGAAACAATCTGCTGTTGTGTGTGTATGTGTGTGCGTGTGTGTTACCCAGCAGTGCATGTGTGTGTTGGCTCTCGAGCGTCAGCTGCTGTGGTATGTGCGTGTCTTGAAGGAATGTGGGGTTGTCGATCCCGATGTTGGGATTTTGGGAGAGTATCCTGAGTCTGAGTGAGGCGTTCAGATCCAGCTGCCGACCCTCCTCCTCTCTGCGCCGCCGAAGATCTTCCTAAAAAAAAATATATCACATATGTGATGAAACGTCACATGCTCAAAACACAGATGCTACATTTTAATCTGGGTATTTATTCATTCCCAGTGGGAAGCGTCTCATTAGAAGTTTAATTCTCTGATTAGTTTAACTAAAACCTGCTTTAACTGAGTTTAAATTCTGAAACCATCAGAGGCTGAATCCTTCAGATAACATCACTGTGCCGCCTTGAAGAATGTCCTATTTCTGGCTGCGGTTCAGTTCAGACATTCTGCAGCGTTCGTAGCAGTTTAACCAGTTGTTCTGATGAACTGTGACATCAACACAGCACAGGTGTGTTTTTTACCTGCATGTTACAGGAGTCTCTACTGAGGAGATGAAACCACTACATGAAACTAAGAGCAGCATTTTATTAGACGCAAACATTAATAAAGACTTTACAGACACCTTCCTGCAGCACTTCCTGTTTAAGAAACACACCCTGAACAGCAGGATCAGAAGAACCAGGACGTGTAAAACCAGCAGAAACACCAGAAGACTGTGACGATATCTGGTCCTCGGTCAGTGACACAAGCCGTCCTGGTCCAGTAAAACACTCACGTTACTGCAGAACTTGTTTTGTTTTGGAGCTGAAAGTTTGGTGACCAAACCAGAAAGAACCAGTACCGAGTTCAGACAGAAATTTGTTCTGAAACCGTTCAGATACCAACATTCATCTAAATCAGTGGAAGAGTCTGAACCACATGAGTCTGATGTCACAGCCGCAGCTCGCTCACAGCGGCGCGATGGAGGAAAGATACCTGGTGTTGTCGTATCCTCTCCAGCTGTGCAGATCGTCGGACCGGCAGCGTTCGACTCCCGAGTTCTCCAGGACAGTCAACGGCCATTTCTCTGTGCTGCTGTCCTCCCCTCAGCTCTTCATCTCCTCCTCGTCCTCCTCCCTCACCAGCAACATGTCCATTCAGATGGGAGGTTGTCATCCCTCACACACTCTGAATACCAAGTGTGTGTTTTATTAGCTTCACAAGCGTTCAGGATTTATTAAGTCAAAAAAGGAGGAATTCTAGGAGGGTAACTCAGTAAAGAAGGCGGCCATGACACCATTACCTGTGGAGGAAAAGAAGAATGTTTTACTGATGGATTCTTTATAATTCTGTGACATAAAGTTTTAATAAGTGACAATTATCTAAACTGTGGAAAACAAAGTCCAAACAGAGACACAAAGATGAACAGAAACTCAACAGGAGTTGATTTAAACTACTTTTGGACCGAGTGATCACACCTGTGTGTAGAACCATCACGTTCATAACCCCACTAGCTTCACCAGTGGCCAGGTGGAACCAGCACAACGTTCAGGGTACAAAACAGGGTGAGATGAGAGAGAAAGAAAGGATCAGATGAATAGAGAGAGAGAGAGTAAAAATAAACAAGCTGACAGATGGATGGATTCCTTATCTGTTACTGCCAGAACAACAACCTGTGTGATATCTCCCACCAGCACGAGAGTGGTCACACAGACCCTGCAGAGGTCCCATGATGCAGCAGTGAGGAATGTTGGGCAGCCTGGGAACAAATTCCCCGGTTGGGGGAAGGGAACGAGTGTGAGAGAGTGGACAATCGAAACACACCTCTTTTGTGTTTTTGGTGTATTTGACCTTAAAATGTTGGGAACGCCACAGAGAATCAAAAAGTCCTGGATGTTACAAACAAACAGCCTGTTGGGATCAATAAAGTTCTGTGACTCTGAAAAATATCTGGACCTTCGGGTTCTGATTCCATCCATCTCCTGTACCTGCTTCTTGTTCAGGGTCACAGGAGGCTGGTGTGAGAGGCGGGGTCACACCTGGCCAGGTCACCTGTCCATCACAGGGCCACATGGAGACCAACAATGCTACTAACTGCCCGAGTTCTGGTTCTGAAAACAGAACTCGTAGTGATCAGCTGTAATGCTTCTGTCCACACTGATGAATCCGATCCAAGAAAGTTCTGGCAAAAGCTGTTGAGGTCAGAAAAAACTGCTCCGTTGAAAATAACAACAAAAAAAAATCAGTGAGGTGAAAAATTCTACGATTGAAAATATCAAATATAGACGGATCAGACAGCGACCGGACCTCCATCTGGTAACATCTCAGATCTCACTGTGTGGTTCAGGTCCGGTCAGACCTCACTGTGTGGTTCAGGTCCGGTCAGACCTCACTGTGTGGTTCAGGTCCTTCAGACGAGAAGCTGTTGAACATCGTGACCTCACTGAGTGTTTTAAATAAAAGTGTAGATGTGCAGCGTGCCAACAGACGGAGCTCAGAGCAGAACAAGAACGTCACTCAGTTTATTCACACAGACACGAATGTTCACTATATGAATAACACGTGTAACATGTAGCATGTAAAAGCTCTTCACTCGCAGCATAACCAGAATGCAGTTCATGAAAACAGACTCCTGCTTTGGAGGAATCTGAATGAGTTGATGTTGAAAACAGCGTAACAGGAAGATACAATTGTATCAGTCAGGTCAGTAACGGTGTCTCAGTGTGCACAGCGTCCGTCTAAACTCAATACAAACAACCTTATCACACACGACAAGGTCCTCGCTCACAGACGCTGTTGTTCAGAGGTCTTTTAAAGGTTGAGTCATAGCAGGGTGACACAGGTCAAACATCATATCACATATGTGACGGATGCATGTGGAAACACAATATTTATCTGAGTTTATCCTGTAAAGAGAACTTTTTGTTCAGATTTAGGTCACATCTTTTATCAACAGCCTGAAAATCAAGAGTTTTCTTTAGTTATAGACACGATCTGATAAACAGCTTTTACTGTGACAGTAACCCAAAAAGTTCTTCAACATTAATGTTCTACATGCCCAAAAAAGGACAAAAAAAACAGGAGAAAATAAATACATGTAAAATTTACTGCTTGTTCTGAGGGATCAGTATTAAATATAAAAACTAGTATTATTAAAACACGTGGTATTGCATCAGAACCTCCTCCAGCAGCAGTTCTTACAGAAATCAGAGGTTTGATGTTTCAGGCTGAATGAGCTGTAAATGAAACAAGCACGCACACACACACGCACACATCTTTCAACCTGCTGAACTGGACACAGCCAGAAAAACAATCGGTCCTGACAACATAACACATAACCCCCATTACAACCATCTGCCATCTCTCACACACACATGCACGCGCGCACACACACCTGAACATATATGAATGTGTTGCTGAGGAAAACAAAAGCGCATCACAATAAAGCAGTGCGGAATCAGCTGATTGTTTAATCCTTCATCTCCATGGATCCACACAGAGACACTGCACGAGGACACACCATCCTTCCTGCAGAGGACGCTTGATGCAGCAGACGTTCTTCCTACTGTACAGGATGCTGAGCTCTCGCTGCACCTCTCAGTGATGTTCATATTAGACTGATACAATCTGAACATTCAGAGTATGGAGTGATGGCGAGAGGAAGACGAGCCATTTCCAGACACAGTGAGAGTTATCTGAAGGAACAGTCAGAACGTTGCGAGATCCTTCAGTGAGTCAAACAGACACGAGGAACAAGAGACACCTAAAGAAAACATGTTTACAATCAAAGCAGTCTTCTGACCTTTGAAGGTGCTGCTCACATGAGTTCTGTTCTCCAATCCTCTTTAAACAGAATGACAAACCTTAACTGAATAAGACAGAACTACAGGAAACAGTCAAACAGCAGTTAATGAAAACAGCTGAGCGATCGGGAGCAGACTGAGACCCGTACTGTCCTGTACCAGACACGAGGAGAACCGGACATGAGGGAGGCCTGCTGCTAACTGTTTGTTACTCAGGATGTCCCAAACAAGAACAAACTCCTCTCCCACCAGCTCAGAGTCTGGAAAACCTTTCACTCCTTATGTTTCTGAAGTAACACCGTTGCTGTTTATCACAAGAGTTAGAACATGTTCTCATACTGTAACAAACCAAAACATCACCGAACGGTTAATAAACCCACTCCAAGGGGTTCAGAGATGTATCATAATGCAACAATTTCCAGTTAAAATTAATATTCCAGAGCTCAGCAGCTGGCCCGATCTTCACACAGGTGAGTTTGTTTTGCACAGAGCTGAATGTTGAGTTCGTCCAAACGGTTTCTAAACTTTACTGTTCGTGTGAATTTAGAACAAAGATGGTGACAAAACATTCCAACTTGTATCACCATATTTGCATCTTTCAAAACAAGGTAAAATCAACGTCACTGCACAGGCAGAACAAATTTGCAAATTCAGAATGTATGTACATCTTTCAAAGTTACATATCATACCTGGGAACTGGGCTGTGACTGACAAACATCTAGATCGTTCTAATTATTACTGACGGTTTCTGACAGGAACAGGAGTGAAGCTACTGACTGTACATCAAATCTTACTGCTGGAACAGTGATAGCCTCAGACTGACCTGGTCCAGGACCAAACCCTGATCCTGAACACAGCGGTCAGAGTGAGTCCAGCTTTAACGTGGTGACATGTTACAGTCAGCTCAGAAAGAACAGAAGACTTCTGTGTTCCACTGGATGTTCACCGTTCTCACTAACTCACTCAGTGTGTATGTTAATGTCACCTTTGACCCCGTTGCCATGGTAACATGCCCTCATACATGAAGGTGCAGCCTATCCAAAGGTCAGTTTAAAGTTTAGACTGTCACTGAGACTCATGTGGGTTCCCTCATTCTAAATTATTCAGTGTTTAAAAAACAGTAAACTATTTTATATATTTGTTATATCGTTATTTTTATCAATGACTTTACTCACTAGCTTTTAGACATGATACACAAATCAGGGTTCTTATGCAACAAGAACTATTTTATCATTACTGACAGAAACCTCACTGCTTTAACAGCAGAACCTCCTCCTGAACTCATCTTCATCTTCTCTGGCTGTTTAAAATACAAAGTCAAATATCTGAAACTGTTTCCCTCTCGACTCAAGTCTGGAATCAGACAGGAAACCAGCGAGAATCTGTAATACATAAACAATAAGACCACAAACACTGACCTCAACAGTTTGTTTTAATTTACACACACAGAAACACACACACCGCACATGCGTCAGAGATAAGATCGAAGGCTCGTGCATTTCGTTCTGGCACTTCAGAGAAAAAAACTACAAGCCACTAGTTTATGTCTCAGTAAATAAATTCAAATATCAGATGAAGAAAACCCGAAACACAAAATGACGAATCACCAGGAGTTTCACAACGTCAGGATTTTGTTTGTTAGAAAGAAAACATTGTTTATAAACATGAATGAATTTCTGATCCCTGTGTTTTTATCTGCTGTAATCTGGGTTTGGTTGTGTCTTCTGTTCTGATGGATTTTTATATATTTTTGTGTTTTTTGTTATTTTAATTGTTTTTTTAAACTTAATGGATGTTTCAATGGTTTTAACAGACGTTTTTTCTTTTAGATCTTTATTGCTGTTTTGAGGGATTTTAATGGATATTTTGTGATTTTACCCAACGTTTTGGTGATTTTAACATATGTTTTAATGATTTTTAACGGATGTTTGGGTGATTTTATCGAATGCTTTGGTGATTTGACTGGATGTTTGGTGATTTTATGAGATGTTTGATTAATTTACCGGACATTTTTATGATCTTTCCCAACGTTTTGGTGATTTTATTAGATTTTTTTGTGATTTTACTGGATGTTTTATGATTTTAAGGGATGTTTTAGTGACTGTATCTCTAACTGTGATTTATACTGCTCGGTTTTATTTTAATGTTGTATTTGATGTTTATTGTTTGTTGTTGTTGTATTTTGGTTTTTGCAACACAAGGGATCCCTGTGTGAGTCAGAGCAGGTACCATTAAACTGTCGTTAACACCTTCATCCCACATGACATCCGGAAATGTAGTCGGTTAAAACTCAACTTTAATACAACAAGTGAGTAAATGCAGGTATGAGTAAATAATTACACAGTAATTATCCAGGAGCAGCGTGTGGTTTTCGTAGCGTAGTCTTAGCGGCTTCTGGGTGGACTGACAGATAGCTAACCTGCTGTTAGCTCCAACTACGGTCTTTAATCAAACTGATTCCCGAAGCTTCTCGCCATATTTCCCGCCTTCAATCGTCCTGAACCGTGTATGTCAGGTTAATGAACGGCCTGGTTATTTAAAGAACTAACTAATTTCAACTTTGCTCGCTGTTATCAGGCTAACGTTAGCAGCTAACTACGGCACCTGTTGAAAACAAAGCCGCTTGAGACGCGCTCACCTCCGATCCCGAGCCGTCCACGTAGTCCTCTTTACCCACTGCGTCCAGCGTGGAAACTCCACATTAAATCAGACTTTAATCCAATAGGTAGTGTCGTATTTTTTATCTAATTCCTGGTTTCACTTCAACACACTTGTTGCTTATTCATCGGCGACGAATACCTCCTCCTCCTCCTCCCAGTCTGTCATTCCCAAATCCACTCAGAAGAGGCGGAGTCAACATGCCCAAAATCAGATACAACAGTGACACTGATTTGATACGGCAGTGAAAAAAATCCTGCCTCAGCCAATCAAAGTCGTCGCTACAAGGAATGCTGAATGTTCCACGGTGCAGTAGTGGTGCGTTCGCTGACACCAGAAAAATGTAACTTTTCTGTTGTTTATGGCGTCATTTATTACGCAAAATCTAGTTATCCTATTTAAAACAGGTAAACATAGGAACGTATACTTTAAATTAGATTTTAAAATAAACAGGAGTTTTCGGCAGCATAATATAATAATATTAATCTAATCTGTTTATTACATGTATGTTCATGAAAATGTTTTAGGATGTATTAGACCTACCCTGTTTGCAGTAAAATTAAAGTATTTCTTTAATCTTTCAAAATCTAAAAAAACACATTCTTCTGTTGTTTCATCTCAGCTGAGAAGAAGTCAGGACAACAGTTACAGAATATTCAGGATTATCTTTAATTCAGTTTCAATATTATTACAGAAAAACATCCTCTTCATTATATTTATACAGTAGTAGTAGAATGCTGTGTCATTGCTTCATTACAAGTGCTGGTCATAGTTTGTAGTGTGTGCAGTGTGACACTGAGTTCAGTCCAGTGTTACGAATCACTCAGTACAAAGGCAGTTTCATAATAACCTGCTTCTTCTTCAAATGGATCTATCCACGTTTGATTGGTCCTCGTTGGGCAGGAGCCAGGACCTGCTCTGATGCTGCATTCATGTCAAAATGGAAATTCTATACACATGGACTGCCCAATATGAGGAAACTAAAACATAATTGTCAACATTTTTATTTAATTTAAATATTTTTAAAGCATTAATGACAGTCTTGAAAATGTTGCAAAAGTCCTTCTGATCTGTCGTACAGGACATGAACGCAGCACGAGCAACATATCAGCTCTCAGTGGTGCATTTGAGGTATCTGGGAAGTTTCTGATTCAGTAGGCTACAAGGATGGATAAAAACAGCCTGGATTGGTTTTACACATGGATAATAAAAGTGTTTTCAGTCAGATCAGAAACGTTGCCCAGGTGCTGCACCTCACCTGGAATCACACCTGCCCAATGAGAAAGACACGCCCCTCTTTACGGGCATGCAGGTATAATGAGGAAGAGGAGTAGATGAAAAGGAAATGAAGACAACAAGGAAAGAAAAAAGTGGAAAAGGAGCAAGTCAGAGAGGTCAAAGCTCAGGAAGCTGCATTCAGTTTGTAGAGGAACGATCGACCGTCTGATCAGGAAATATCAACCACCACATTCGTGTGATGCAAGTAAAACAGTTACTGACCATTTAAAAAAGTAAAAAGTTTAGTCGTCTTATCCAGGACCATGGCGATGGCGATGACCTGAATACAGCATATGACCTTTGACCATATTTGGCACAAACAGGAAGAATCAGAGGGTTTAAATCCAGGTGCATCTGGACACCTGGAATCACTTTTATTTGGAAAACAATTTGAACTTTAAAACATCTGGATAAATTAAACTCTACGACTAAGTGCCAGGAACAAAGAGGACACTGAACCATGAAATAAAAAGAAACATTTAAAATTTAAATAAAATAAATACAAGCAATTTTTATAAATTTAAATGTCTTTTACATGTTAAATCTGTAATCAGTTTTGGACATAGAACAGCAGTTATATGACATGTTGATTCACAGCCTTAGAAAGTATTAATACTTTGACTTTAACAAGCACCATAATGCAGGACACACACAGTGTAGTTTACGAGCACCTGAACGTGACACGCTGCTTTCAAGTGATGTCAGCTCTTCTCTGAGTTTGGAAATCCAACGCATCACAACTCATTTGAAAAATTCAGATTTGTAGTTTTAGGGAAAAAACTGAAACATGTGAAGAAGAGAAGCAGACCTGTCAATGTACGGAGAGACAAAAGTGCCACAAAAACAAATCTGTAAAAACAAAACTGAAAAAATGAGGTAAAGAAATAAATACAAAAACTATAAATAAATAAATATAAAAACACCTAATTTGATTTCAGAAAGTTTATTTCTGTTTGTGTTTTTACATATTGATTTTAAAATGATTTACTTTAACAAATACAGTGGGGCAAAAAAGTATTTAGTCAGCCACCAATTGTGTAAGTTCTCCCACTTAAAAAGATCAGAGAGGCCTGTAATTTTCATCATAGGTATACCTCAACTATGAGAGACAAAATGAGGAAAAAAAATCCAGAAAATCACATTGTCTGATTTTTAAAGAATTTATTTGCAAATTATGGTGGAAAATAAGTATTTGGTCAATAACAAAAGTTAATCTCAATACTTTGTTATATAGCCTTTGTTGGCAATGACAGAGCTCAAACGTTTTCTGTAAGTCTTCACAAGGTTTTCACACACTGTTGCTGGTATTTTGGCCCATTCCTCCATGCAGATCTCCTCTAGAGCAGTGATGTTTTGGGGCTGACGCTGGGCAACACGGACTTTCAACTCCCTCCAGAGATTTTCTATGGGGTTGAGATCTGGAGACTGGCTAGGCCACTCCAGGACCTTGAAATGCGTCTTACGAAGCCACTCCTTCGTTGTCCGGGCGGTGTGTTTGGGATCATTGTCATGCTGAAAGACCCAGCCACGTCTCATTTTCAATGCCCTTGCTGATGGAAGGAGGTTTTCACTCAAAATCTTACGATACATGGCCCCATTCATTCTTTCCTTTACATGGATCAGTCGTCCTGGTCCCCTTGCAGAAAAACAGCCCCAAAGCATGATGTTTCCACCCCCATGCTTTACAGTAGGTATGGTGTTCTTTGGATCCAACTCAGCATTCTTTCCCCTCCAAACACGACAAGTTGAGTTTCTACCAAAAAGTTCTATTTTGGTTTCATCTGACCATATGATGTTCTCCTAATCCTCTTCTGGATCATCCAAATGCTCTCTAGCAAACCGCAGACGTGCCTGGACGTGTCCTGGCTTCAGCAGGGGGACACGACTGGCACTGCAGGATTTGAGTCCCTGGCGGCGTAGTGTGTTACTGATGGTAGCCTTTGTTACTTTGGTCCCAGCTCTCTGCAGGTCATTCACTAGGTCCCTCCGTGTGGTTCTGGGATTTTTGCTCACCGTTCTTGTGATCATTTTGACCCCACGGGGTGAGATCTTGCATGGAGCCCCAGATCGAGGGAGATTATCAGTGGTCTTGTATGTCTTCCATTTTCTAATAATTGCTCCCACAGTTGATTTCTTCACACCAAGCTGCTTACCTATTGCAGATTCAGTCTTCCCAGCCTGGTGAAGGTCTACAATTTTGTTTCTGGTGTCCTTTGACAGCTCTTTGGTCTTGGCCATAGTGGAGTTTGGAGCGTGACTGTTTGAGGTTGTGGACAGGTGTCTTTTATACTGATAACGAGTTCACACAGGTGCCATTAATACAGGTAACGAGTGGAGGACCGAGGAGCCTCTTAAAGAAGTTACAGGTCTGTGAAAGCCAGAAATCTTACTTGTTTGTAGGTGACCAAATACTTATTTTCCACCATAATTTGCAAATAAATTCTTTAAAAATCAGACAATGTGATTTTCTGGATTTTTTTTCCTCATTTTGTCTCTCATAGTTGAGGTATACCTATGATGAAAATTACAGGCCTCTCTGATCTTTTTAAGTGGGAGAACTTACACAATTGGTGGCTGACTAAATACTTTTTTGCCCCACTGTACATATTTTATTTTACTATTTCATATAATTCATCAGGTTGTTAAGAATTAATTTGTCCCTGTTGAGATGCTGACATCATCTTTTATTAAAAATAAACTATTAAGAAAAGAAAATGAATCACAAGACAAAAGTACCAAAAATAATAAAACAGAACAAATATTATAAACAAAATAAAGACAAATTATGTATCAAATAAAAAAAACATAACAATGCGATTATGGCACTAGACATGTAGCTCTAATAACACTCTTTTACTTTATGTCACAAATCTCATGAAAAATTTTAACACGCCTGCTGACAGAAATACTCACTAACAAACGAATCGGTAAAATAGATTATTTAAGTTTAATAATTTTCCTAAAACTTTAACAAATTTTTATCATTAAACTTGAGTTTCTGTTTCAACAACAAGGTGTTCGTTTTATCCTTTTCATCAGATTTTAGACCTTTAAGACAAATACAGACAAAAATATTAACATAAACCCAGATTTACAGGCCTGTGTAAAAGTTATTCATCAGGCTCTTATTTCTTTAGATTTTCCTTTAAGTAAATCTTTTCATCTTTTACAAAGTCTTGATCAACAGTCCTTCTCTTTGTTCATTTCTCTCACTTTTAGGAAACAAAATCTGAATCAAAACTTTTGCACAGTCTCGAACAACATGAATTTAAATGTGTAGTGCAGTTTTTGATATGTAGCTTGAATCTGGTAAATAAACACCACTTGAATGCAGCATTAAAGTTGTTCTTAACAACTGATGTCAGACCAGAGAAATCATTCCAGGCTGTTGAGGAAGGATTCAACCGTCATGTTCCTCCACCTGGAAGAATTTCATGGCTTTTATTTTGTGTCTCTGTATGGTCTGAAAGTGATTCATGTGGAGAGGAAATTTTAAATAAAAATATACAAATCATCTTCGTATTTTTTTTCTCTTGATTTCTTGGCTTAATGAACAGCTACTGCACTGCTCCAGGAGGAAATACCACAGTTTTTTTTTAAATTCATATATCTGTTAGAGGATGCTGAAGCAAAGCAGTAATGAAGGTAAACGACAGAGGAAGAGGAGGAGTGTAAGAAAAGGGGAGTAAATGATGAAGAGGACAGGAGGAAGTAAGGAGGGGCAAGTCTCTATTTGTTTCTACATACCAGGGAAAAATTCACGAAGCAAATGAAGAGGGCATGAATTCTACTAAGATGAGAATATTCAATCAGAACCATGATGATAATAATAATAATAAATAGAATATAATTAAGAATATTAATTCTTATAAGGATAATAATATTACAGAATAAATCTCTTTTTATAGATTTTTTTCACATTTTTTTCTCCTTTGAAGTACAGTGATCTCCTCAGAGCAGACCAGAGAGGATTCAGCCTGCGCTGGCTCCGATTGGCTGTTGCATATGACATCACAGCTAATGGTGACCAGATAGACATGCATCACTTCTTGTCCACCCCCCCTCCCCACCTGTTTCCTGTCCAGACAAGAAGTTCTAGCGTTGCCATGGTAACCAGTAGCGAGTGACAAGAATGTCTAAGGAGAGAAACATTTGGTGCGACCGTTAGTGTCGTGCGTTTGCCGCCATTTGGCAACAGGTGAGTTAAACGTACCTGCATCATAGCCGTCCGATGACCATGACATCCACCACCTCCCCCTTGTGCAGCTCAACGTACTGCTCCGTCTTCGGAGGTAACATCAGCAGGCCGTTGGCGCTACGCATCGACATCAGTCTGCTGGACACCTGGTTACCTGCAAGGATCACACACACCTGTGTGTGAGCAGGTTTTACACGAGCAGACTGAGGTGACACTAACACACCTTTCAGAATAAAAGTGTTCACAGAGCAGAACACTTTCACCACCATCAATCAGGTGACGTGTGAACACACCTGTGCTTTGTGCCCAGGGGAGGGGCTCCTGATGATGCCAGGTGAGGATACAGCGATGGTACTCGGGTCGGGGGTCCAGTTTTACATCACAGGAAAGCTAATTAAAAAAAACAGCTGCTTTAAACACTGATGCAGACAGAAATCTGCTTTTACAAAAACATTTAATGTGTTTTTCAATAAAACATTAAAATATAAAATAAACATTCTGGATATAACGTAAAAAAGTTAATGATAAATAAATAAAACCAAACGTTTATAATAAACTTCATAAAAGAAGAACATCCGTCAGAAGGTGGTTGTTTTGTTCATGAAGGAATTCACATCCTGTCATTTTCCTGGCTGATGGATTAAAACCTGAGCAATAAGAATCTAACACAGCTGTGTTAAACCCAAGCGTGTGCACGTGCACATGCGTGTGTGTGACTTACTCTAGCTTTAATAATAGTTGGTCTGGGATCCAGGATGCCCTGCATCTTCCTCAGAGCAGGAATCACAAACAGGTTACATGTCACCACAGCAGACACCGGATTACCTGGAAACAGCCACACAGTCACATGACAAACAGAACAACCAGTCTGCTGCGGTCGGATCACAAGGACTCAGACTGGATCTCCACAGATCAGAAAGGTTCCAGAGAACTGAACAAAGAGGAGCAGTGATGGCGTACCCGGCAGAGCGAAGATGAGTTTCCTCGTTCCATCGATGTCGACGGTGGCGAAGGTAGTGGGAAGACTGAGAAACAGAAACAAACAGGTTTGTAGACGAGTTGAAGAACTGCACCAGGATCCATGAGGACCTCTGCAGACCTTCATCAACTCACCCTGGTTTCATAAAGACTCGTCCAAAATGGATCTGAGCGTGAAGATCGATATCCAGCACCTGTTTCAGGTAGTCCTGGACACACACACACACATATAACACTATAAATAAACCAGAAGGAAGCAAACATGATTATGTTTTAGTCAGAAGGAGTCACAGATGAGACGTCACCTTCTCTCCCATGGACACGCCCCCTGAGGTGATGATGACATCAGCGCGACTGATTCCCTCATGCAGAGCAGACAGCAGGTCATCAGGGCTGTAAACACAAAGCAGCTTCAGTTACTGATGGGTCTGATTAAATCCTGGTTACCGTTTCTGAACCGGTCCCATCGATGTGCTCAGACTAAACCTGCAGGAATATTTTACTGTGACACTAAAATGATCGTACTTGTCTCCAACAATGCCGAGGTTGATGGTGGGGTATCCATGTTCCTGGATGGTGGCCAGAAGAGTGGAGCGGTTTGAGTCTCTGATCTTTCCAGGATGGAGATCATCTTCTGGATTCAACAGCTAAAAACACACATGAGAATGTAAGAAGCTCCAAAGTGTTTAGTGTATCTGCTTCTACTTCTGCACATGTACCTCATTTCCTGTGGACATGACGGCCACCACGGGGAATTTATGCACGCTGACCTCGGTCACTCCCACTGTGGCTAGCAGGCCGATCTCTGACGGGCCCATGTGTGTCCCTTTAGCGAGCACACACTCCCCCCGCCGGATGTCATGACCGATTGGCCTGCACAGACACAAACACTAATAATCAGAAAGACACGGCACCCTGCAGCTCTGACACGTTTATCTGCAGGTGGCTCCAATTCAGAAACGTCTCCAGATCAAAGTTTAATACTATTATTATTATTATTATTATTATTATTAACTCTGTTTCAACCTTTTTAAATCAGAACAATAACAGAATAATTCTTCCTCAGATAAACACGGTTATATCAAACTATTGATCTGTCAGGATGCTACGCTGGTCTGAAAAGAGTGAGAGTTCAACATGATCCAAACATTACCTGATGTCCTGTCCGGGCCGGGCCTGGACCATGATCCTCACCTCCAGCTCCTCTGTGCCCTGTGAAACCAGGGAGATCCGGTATCACACCGTTTGAGACAGAACCAACTGGAAAAACACAACTTGCTTTTAGGAAACGCTGCGTGGTTCTTACATCCTCAGACTCCCTCAGCAGCTCAGTATCCTCCACCTGGACCACGGCGTCAGCACCGCAGGGGATCGGAGCACCGGTGGTCACCCTCATCACCTGACCCGGCATCACCGTGTGGGTGGGCTAAACACACAGGAAGCTGAGTGAATCTGAGAGCTCTCAGCTGCCGTTAAACAACTTGGTCTTTACGTTTCTGCTGTTTCCTGCAGTATCGACTCGTTTGGCTTCAATAACAGAAACACTGATAATGAGAATCTGTTTGGTACCCTGAGCGTGTTGGTGCTGACCTGTTGTCCGGCCTGCGACTCCCCCACAATGAAACGATCTCCAGGGCCATCAGCAGCTGCACGTCACCATTAATCAACAGATTAATTAGTTGTTTTATTCTTCAGTAAGAACAAATCTAAAGGAGCATCAGTGAAAACCGTGTTTCTGCACCAGATCAGCAGACTCACCTCGAACGGCGTAGCCGTCCTTAACAGAAGCAGGAAATGGAGGAAGGTTGTCTTTGGCATAGATGTCCTGAGCGAGCACCCGACCCAAACCATCTGCAGAGAACCGGTTGAAGTGAAAACTGGACTGGCCTAACGGGAGTTCAACTGAATCAGAGAGGTTTTAATACTGAAATCTGACTGTTTAGAGGAAACCAAACCTTCTGAAGACTCACCTCTGTAGTTTATCACTTCAATCCCCAGAATAGGTGTCATCTCCAGAACAGTGATGAAAGCCTTGTCCATCGATGTCAGAGGAAACGGAGACATGCGATGACGACGTGCCACCTTCCTGATGTCGACCGCGCTGTGGCCTGAAAACACACACAGGTTTCAGGAAACGGTGAGATGTTCCTCACGTTTCCTCATGAGACTGACACAGAACTTACTGGCTCTCAGGATGTTCTCGTTGCTGCCGCATCGGGACTGAACCTGCAAAGAAACAAACATTTTCTATGGTTATCTGATAGAACGTCTGATTCCTCCCAGGGAGGCTTCCACACTGATTTAAACAATATGACCTTCATAAAACACATTACTCTTACTTTGAAAGGGAAGATTTGTTCAGTGTCTGTGTTTAATTTGTTTTAAAGCTTCTTTGAAAAGTTTCAGCATAAAAAAAACAGAGTGAGATTACAGAGACCAGATTATTCTATCAGAATAAGATCATTTAGATTCTTTTCAAAGCATCAACTTTCAGACAATTCCAGCATCATTTGAGTTTCCCTAGAAATGAATTAATTGGGACAATTTAGTATGTGAATGTACCACAACTGAAGAGATTAATCCATCAGCTTTGTGAAACTCAGTCCCATTCACTCCCATTCAGTTCCAAACACACGAGTCCCGTGACTTTTAATTTGGTGAGTCATCACTGTCACGTTCTGCGACGGTGGATCAAATTTTTTACTCAGTTTCAAATTAAATTTGAAGCCAAAATGGAGAAAAAACACCAGTTTCAGATCAAACTTAGTTTCAGAATAAGAGCTTAATTTCTAGATTTAAAGAAGTGTCCTGTTTACTGCAAATTTGTCAGAAAAATGTAAAAAACAGTAACAGAAGAAGAAATGAGCTGAAACTCTGATCATGCAGGAACTGTCAGCTGATTGATTCGATATGGAATAATTAAAATGATCCATGAACTCTGAGCAGCACAGGAAGTTTAAATTTCATGCAGTGTCACATGTTTGGAATTGATTTGTGTGTGTGCGTGCGTGTGTGTGTACCTTGGGTGTCGGGCATGAGGCGGTGGAAAGGCGGGACGTTGCCTGTGTTGCCCGCGGTGACTCGGAAGGGGTGGAGCTTAAAGAAGCAGAGTCTCGAGGAAGCACCTGAACGCCTCGAGAAATGATCGAGTCCGGGATCTACACACAGACACACACACACACACACACAAACATACATACACACACACTTAATGCAAATCCAACAACTATCTTCAGCCTAACGTTATTTTTCAAACTAGTGTCGCCTCTCACACAGAACTGTGCAGAAGTCTTGAGCCAACGCTCAGGTCATCCAGAGAAACAGAAATAAAAGCAGTTAAAATGACCAAAGCAGAATTTTAACAAGTTTAAATTAAAGTTAATTTTGACTAACTTCATTTCTAAACACGGTCTGTTAGATGAACCTTGAGGAGTTTTCAGGAGGAGGTCTTTCTGATGAACATTCAAAACTTCTTCTGCAGATTTTTTCCTGACTCGCTCATTTTCAAACACAAATTGTTAATGTTGTCACGGTTAGATTCAAGGACTAAATCTGAGTGAAAAAATCAGCTAAAATCCAAAGAAAACCAGTTTCAGACCTTCTGACAGCCTGGAGAACTCCTGATCCAGAACTCTTTAAAGGTTTACAGGCTGCTTGGAAGGAAAAGGTCAAGAAATAAATGGTGGTTTAAGACTTTTGCACATTAATTTGATCAACTGAAATTAATCGGTTCAAACACTGAGCAGATCTTTGTCTTAACAAAAACCTGTCCTCCACAGACCAACGTTACATCACAGCTACAGAAACTCAGACATCCTGAGTCTTTAACATCCTCCCAGGACTACGCTGAACCTGCACCTGATCCAGTTTCACTCATTCAAGACACAGAAACTACAAAAACAAGTTCCAACACCCCCGTCCAGCTGCTAACAACCACAACTCACATCTACAGCTAGTTTCTGTCAAACACGCGTCTCTTTCATGTTCTGAAACTGAGCCGATGACGTGACATTAAAGGTGGCGTGATCAGAAGGACTTCAGGTCTCGAGTCTGGTTTTTGTTAGGAGCGAGCACCTTGTGTGAATCAGGGATGAACCCTGAGGTCAGTGTGTGGCACATTCACAAGTTACAGAAACACAAATAGGATTCATATTTCAGAGGGATTTTAAAAGCATCAGCAGTGTTTTGTTTCTGGATTTCACTCTGATTTAGAGTCAAAATAAAACCTAAATAAAAACATGCACCAACCAACCTGAACAGATCCTAAAACCCCGCCCACACTCAGGTAATACTGACGCTAAATGAACGATTAGCTCTCCTCTGCTGGGTGATGAACAGACAACATGACAGAAGGAGGTGCACAGGTGTGAATGTCTCACCTGCTGGTCATGAGTACAAGTGAAGTGAGCGGGGGGGGCAGGTGTGTTTCCAGGCAGGTAAAGAGCTCCCTTAGCCATGACAACAGCATGGCTTGTCTGATGAACATGCAGTGCGCACACACACACACACACACACACACACACACACACACACACACACACACACACACACACAAAGGTAAACACAGAAGGAAACATGGAGCAGGTAAGACGATGAGAATGAAGATGATGTCAAACATTTTTATGAAACACCAGGTGATTCTGTGACACTAACGACTCAAACAGGTGAAGACTGAAACTACCTGCGTTAGAATTTAAACTGTTGTAACCAGAACCGGCGCCACACTGAGGTGAGCTGCGTGTTGATGGTAACAGCATCTCTACACTGACTGAGTGCAGACTGTCAGCTGGTTACCTTAGCGGCGATGGCAGCAGCCGTGATGTGGGAGGAGCCGTGCTGGTGATGGTGGTGATGGTGGTGGTTGTGCCTCCCTCTACGTATGTCCTCTTCCTCCTCATCTTCTTCCTCACACTGGGTGCCGCGCTCCATGGTGTGCATGGTGGCGTTGGTGTTAACGTGCGTGTTGGCCAGCAGCGAGGACGGCGAGGGCAGTTGCTCCAGGGCGGCGTGAGTGGATTTAATCCTGACGGTGGCCTCGCGCAGCAGGTCGATGGCGTGAGGCAGAGCTGGCAGAATGAACTGAAAACACTCCTGCAGGAGACACAAGCGTTTCAAACGGTTAAACATCACTCGCTGTGTGACACACAAGCTCCTCTTAATGAAACATGTAACTAATATAAATATACCTGTGAACCCTTCTTGCTACCTGGAAGGTTGATGATCAGAGTTTTACCACGAATACCACAGACCGGTCTGTAAATGATGCAGAAGACAGAACGTTAGAGCAGGACAAGAGACACACAGTCTCATAAGAACCTCAGAGTTTTCACCTGGACAACATGCCGAGAGGCGTCACGTTGAGCGATCCCATCAACATGGCCAGCGCCATCCCCGGAGCCTCTCGCTCTATCACCTCCCTGGTGGCCTGGAACATCCACAGAACACGTTACTTTACCCTTCAAACAACAGAACAGCTGTAGATGGATAATTCTATCAGTCAGGGTCTCAATCAGGTTTCTGACTGACACTTATCTCAATGTTGTTCACCCTGTTCAGTGTCTCAGACGTCTTCCATGTTCCACTCACCTGCACGCAATGATGCTGTTTTTTAACATGAAATCACTAATTACAGGTAAACGTATGAGAAAAATGAACATGTATGAACACATGATAATAAACTATCCAAAATGTATTTCTATTTAAGATATTAACTCCATACAATGTCCTATTTATTTACATGGAGGGGGCGGGACTTGCACTGGAGCCAGCCGAGTGTGTATGTGTGTGTGTGTAACATCCAGGTTCAGTTGTCGAGTCGAGACTTTATGCTAGCCTAAACATTACAGAGGTGTTGAGCAGCTGGTCCACATGCTGCTGCACAGACAGCAATAAAAACTGTGATTTCATGATGAACTTCATGTTTCAGAGTTTAACTCTGAGTTTCATCTCTTACACACGGGAACTGTTAGTATGAGCAGAGTTACGCTTACTGACTCAAACAGATGCACGCCCGTCTCCTCGGTACGATGAGATGATCCTGATGGAACGATCGTTTTAAAACACAACGATTTGACTCTGAAGTCTTTTGATCGTGTGCGTTTTATTTTTAACATCTGGACTGGGTCAGACATCAGGTTCTAGTCTGACTGGTTTCCTAACCAACAGCACCCCACATCATCAGTTTCCAAAGGGTTCAAACATCTGGAACTGAGTGCAGGAACATGTGGAAGAGCTGGCTTTCAGAAGAACCCTAATTAAAATCAAACATTTACTTCGTTAAGTTGTTATAAAATCTGTGTTTACTTTGGATCCGTCAGAGAAGAGCTGATGGTTTAACATCTACAGGAAGCATGTGTTTGTACCTCTGGTGTAACATCTCGAGGTGCGAAGCCAGTTCCTCCAGTGGTGAGAATAAGATTCAGCTCCTGTTCATCGCACCACTCCAGCAGAGTTTCCTGCACAGATTTAAACACAGCTAACATTAAAATTCCACCTTTTATTTTCTCCTCCTGCTGAACAAACAGACTCTTCCGCTAACTGGTCCAGTCCAAACATTCCTGTTAACTCACCATTAAATGTTTTATTTTCCCACTTGGTTTCTGTAATAACTCATCTCTGTTTCCTCAGAAATAAACTGGACTAAACTTTATTACATCCAACAGAATGAATGAAAAACCTTGTAGAGCAAATGTTACAGTTGTTTAATGGTTTAGATGGATGTTCCACACTGTGAAGCTGCTGCTGAGACGTTTCCATGAAACCTACCTTGATTTCTTCTATCTCATCTGGGACTATCTTGTAGGCTGCTATGACTCCTCCGAGTCTGCAGGAAGAGACGACAGCAGCAGTTAGATTAAGGTGAGGAGAACTAGTGTCTGCGTTCATGTGAGGACTTACAGAGACGGATCATGGACCAGGTCCTTCAGGTTGACTCCACTCCGGTCTTCTGCCAGGTTCTTGTAGCAGCTGTCACTGACTGAAGGGAAAAACTCAAAGTCACCACAGGAAATACCTCAGAAAGCCTATTTGGTCTCTAAATGCAGTTCTACATAGGTTTTGACTAATGGTCACATTTAAAGTTAAATGAGGTTAAAACTGGAACGGGTTGTGGTGAGTCCGGTTCTGGACTGGTAAGAACTGACCAGCCTCTGACTACAGTCTCCATGTCATGTGACAACATGTGACAGCAGCTCCTCAGCTGGATAAACAGCAGCTGCAGGCCTCTTCAACATCCTCTTCAGCATTTTCTCCACGTCTTCTTCTCTCCACGGAAGGTCCAGATGTGTTCGTGTAAACTGGTCCCAGACCTCCAGAGAGAAAACCCTAATCTGAGCTGAAGTCATTTTACCTGGCAATGCGTCCTGATTTTAACCACCAGACGCAGGAGTCGTGATGCTGAATGCACGTGTATTTTAAATGAGACCAACGAACCCAGATGCGGTTCCAGATGTGTAAATGTGAGCGGATTCGGGCTCAGTGGCGAGCAACACGTCGGATCTGCAAACGGACATGAATAATGCAGCTCGTGCAGCTTCGGCAGCGCTACATTATAACAAGAAAATATGATGTTCCATTGAGTTAAACTCAAAACTTTCAGCAAACAAAACCGGAAAACCTGAGGTTCTACGTTCAAAATAAAAGCTTCGTCTTGTTAATTAACATAAGATACGGATAGAAACAGAGACTCGCGCTATATTTTGAAAGGGTGAGCCAAGCTTCCTTTTCCCGTCTGTCCGCCTTGACGCTAAATAAAATAGCTCAATTCCCTGACGTTTAGCTATTTAATGCACATCTGAATATGACTGCAGGTCTTCACGTGCATATTTAAAACTGATAAACAATGATTTTAACACGACACGTTAAAAAACTCCCACATCAGTCCGAGCTGAGAGGGACAGAACCGGTTAGCGTGTGCTAACCATCCAGATGGCTCTGCAGAGACCGCTCAGATCGTGACACCGACAAAAACTGCATACATGTGCAGCGTTTGCACGTATTATGGATCAAACAGCGTCCTTACCCGTCAGAATCCCAACACGGGTCTGATGGTCGTGGTTAGTGAGCACCATCCCGTCCGCCGCCATGTTTACAACCTCTGTCTGCACTGTGACGGCTCATACAGAGTCTGTGCGCGGTCCCGGTGCGCAGCCCCGCTTCTGATGCGCCTCTGGAGGACGGACTTGTGCACATTTACTGAAGTCCATCGGAGTGAACGACCTCCAGCTTAAAACTATTTACAGAGAGAGACTGACCAGGTCTCACAGTTCAGGTTCCATCCGACCATCTCCCTTCAGACCAGATACCATCAGACTATGTAGGCTACATCACACCAGGTCCCATCAGAACAAGTCCCATCAGATTAGGACCCATCAGACTAGGTCACAGCAGACCATCTCCCTTCAGACCAGGTGCCATCAGAACAGGTCCCATCAAACCAGGTCCCAGCAGACCAGGTGCCACCAGACCAGGTCCCATCACACCACCTTCCTTCAGACCAGGTGCTATCAGAACAGGTCCCATCAAACCAGGTCCCAGCAGACCAGGTGCCACCAGACCAGGTCCCATCACACCACCTTCCTTCAGACCAGGTGCCACCAGACCAGGTCCCATCACACCACCTTCCTTCAGACCAGGTGCTATCAGACCAGGTCCCATCACACCACCTTCCTTCAGACCAGGTGCCACCAGACCAGGTCCCATCACACCACCTTCCTTCAGACCAGGTGCTATCAGACCAGGTCCCATCAGACCAGGTTCCATCAAACAAGGTCCCTACAGACCAGGTGTCATCAGAACAGGTCCTATCAAACCAGGTCAGGTTTGGTTCAAGGTTCAGGGTTCAGGGTTCAGTTGCTGCTTTGACCTCACCAACATGTCAGAAGATACATTTCTTCATGGGATCATGTGAAGGTGGTTTTTACTTGTCTTGTTCCTCTGCAGGTTTGGAGCTTTAGCTGATGTTTTTCGGTGAGAAGAGTCTTGAGGTGACCTTTGTGATCCACTTAGTGATCCTCTGGATGCTATAGTAACCTTCATCATCATCATCCTCGTCCTGCTTGCCCTGTGCATGGCGGCCTCTGTCTCCAGACGGCTCCCTGGAATCCTCCTTGTTCTTCTCCTGGATGTTCCAGTTTACCTGATTGGAGGTAAGGAAGACTATGCTGTCCCTAAAACGTTTCTCCTCATACCGTGTGACGTGTCCTCATCAAACCTGATGGAGGATCTTGTTGGTCTGTTGTTTTTAAGGAGAAGATCTTCTAATCATTTTAGAATCTGACTGATCTGAACACCTCATTGATGATCCAGAGCCTCCCTTTACACTGAAAGCAGGATCCGAACCCTGACAACTTCCCTGATGTGTAACTGGACTCCTCAGAGGTTTCAGCTGAACTCTGCACAGGACCTTCATGTCAACAAACTGGATCTGAAGAGCATTGAAAGGGTTTCTGTTTCTTCCCTACCTTCAGCTCGTGTAGGATTGTCTTAATGGGACAATATGTGTCTTATTAGTTTTCTAGTTGAACTTTCAGAGCAGTTCAATAATACTTTATTGATCCTAAAGATGAATATAGATCCAACTGTCCCCTGCAGGCATGGAGTCACAGCGCCCTCTGCTGGACTACCGACTAACGTCTGAATTAATATTTCAGAGTTTCACTTTTCATTTTAAAAATTATCTGTTTTTGATACACCACAAATTTTCTGTGTCTTATTTACTCGTTACTTATCGAGATTTTCAGCTTGTCGGAACAATTTCAGGGCCGTTAACGATGACGTATCACTTAGCCATCCCGCCTCTTTTATATACCCTTCTGTGATTGGTCAACACAGACTTCAATCGACAAGTCCTGCGTTCACTTCCTTAGCAACGGCCCGGAACTCAGTAACAACGCGGTAAAACCGGGGAGAAGTTATCGGTTGTTTGGTCCCAGGCGTGTCCGGAGGCTGTCATGAGTGAGGCGGCCGTGAGTGTGGAGGTGAAGCGGGTGATCGGAGCTCTCTGCAGGCTCTTAACGGCCCTCGGTCTGGACTCTGTACCCGCGCCGGAGGCCTTCAGGCGGGCAAAGTTCGGAGGAAGAACCGAGGTTCGTTCTGAAAGTGTTGACACGTCTTGTTAGACCAACACACTGACACGACAGTCCCGTTTCAAGTTCTGATCCAGCTGTAATCAGTCCGTGTTCCATTATGGACCCGATGCAGGAACAGACTGGACAGGATCCAGAACTGACGATGTGGATAAAATTAAACATGAACTTTAAGGAACTTGAAACAGAAAAAAAAAACAAAAAACATCGGTGTCTGATTTGGAGTTTATTCTGGTTTTAGCAGGAGGATCAGTTTTGGCAGCTTCTCCATGATCTCATCCAGACTCCTGGAATTGAGTCCTCTCAGACCAGAACTCAGCTGCCTGCAGGTCAGTCTGCTCCTCCTCCTCCTCCTGCTGTTTACCCTGCAGCTCATCCTGCTGTTCCTCCTGCTGCAGCTCCTCTTGCTGTTCCTCCTGCTGTTCCTCCTGCTGCTCCTCCTGCTCTTCACATTGAATGTTTAATAAAGCTGCTCGACAGCCAGCAGATGTTGCCTAGCAGATGTTACCTGGATCGTAGGTGGTGATATCTTCTTTAGAACGTGTTCTTCTCAGCACACAGTGGAACTAACCGATATTTTGAGGTTTTAATAAGTTTTTTAAGGTGAAAAGGATCTGACCCCCTTTGGCTCCAGAGATCCTGCTGCTCTTGTAAGGGTGTAGATACATCCTGCCACAATGCAGGAGACAGGTTGAAGTTTTCTCTGGTCCCTGCTGCATCGCTCTGTTTTCTGTCTTTTTCATTTTGTTTTGTTTGTTCTGTCTTTGGAGAGCGAGTTGAGCTGGTGCTTGTTGCTGCAGGATGAATTCCCCCAGGGGGATAATATAGATTCCTTGAACCTTCTTGCTGTTTGACTCAGATTGCAGGAAGCTGGTGGCTGCAGCCCTCTGGCAGACCGGCTACCATGCTGACTGGATGTACAGGAGGGATGGAGGAGGAGATGGAGGGAGTTTCTCCAGCAGAGACTTCCTCCTAGCGCTTGGCTGGCTGCTGGCGGCAGGAACTCTGGAGAAGCTGATGACACACAGAATCCAACAGCTGGATAAAACCTTGCTGTCATCTGTTCCTGTGAGACACAGCAGCATCAACCCCCCCGCGGACCGTGTTTATAGACCCATTTACGTGTGTTCTGTATGTTTAAGGTGAAATCTGAATATTCCTGTAACACTGAGTTTGATGCTGCTACGCTGAGGAAACTTCAGTGGCTGATTGGTCGTCTGCGACACCAGGGACGGACTCTGCTGTCCATGATTCGAGTACGAACATGTGCGCTTCACGATGTGAGGGTTTCTTTCGTGCCTGATAAATCACAGTGTATCAGCTCGACGTTGTGGACCTGTAACTGACAGACCATCATGTCCTCAGGTGTTTGCTGTCAGTGAGTCTTCCTCCTCTGGTCAGAGTTCTGCTGTACTGCAGGAGGTACGTATGAGAACAATCCAGCAGAAATCATACTGTTAGCAAAGCTTCAGATTTAGTTTCAGAGTTTATGTTTGTTAAGCCTTTGGAGTACGGTTTGAGGTGTATGTGTGTGTTTCTGGATCTTGTAGGACTGCGTTCATCTCCAGCAGCTCTGTGACCTTCTGGAAGCGTATGTGAGCTGGAAACAGGTGGAGAAAGTCTTTTGGACCTGGATGGTACGTTACATCAGCAACATGTTCTATATTCTCAGAAACACTGGTCTGATTTCCAGCTTTAAGGTGTTTTAAAGGAGATAAAGATGCAGTTTTAATATCACAGACTGTTTGTAACTCATGTTTAAACCTTTTTTCAACCTGCAGCATTTATTAAATTCTTCCTGGTGAAATCAGACGCTAATCATAAATGAGTGTGTTGATGTACTTTTGAAGGACAGTGTAGTGGATCTCATGGATCCTCAGGTCAAACACTCCTCCCAGCCACCAAATGGGAGTCCAGCAGTGTGTCACCATGGAGACCGGAGGCTGGAGAACCTGGACAAGATGCTCGGGAAACTGCCGATCACACAGGTGTGACATGTATGATGTTCACATGTTAAACTTTGTTTTGATGTGTAAAGAGAATTAAATATTATTTAAAAGTCACTAATTGTAGGAAGATTGGTTCTCTATCTCGTTTAGATACATTTTACTGATCACCTCTCACAGGAAGCTCAAACAGGAAGTGATGGATCCGGTGCTTCCTCCCTGCCTCTTCTCCTGTCTTCTCTCCCATCTGTCCCCTCCATACCTGAAGTGTGTCGAGCCAGGCTGCAGGCGGACAGGCCGGTCAGATGCTCAGCAGCGGGCCCCCACAGCAGGACCAGGGGCCCCCACGTTGGCCCCGAAGCCCCAGTCGAGCTCCCAGCTGCTCAGGCTGTGGAGCTGCTACATGATGCTGAAGCTGTGCTGCTGCAGAGGAGGGAGCGACAGAGGCTGGTCAACAGGATGCAGCTGCAGGAGATGATCAGCTGTCTGGATCAGCTGGTGTTGATTCCTCTCTAGGTGATCAGCTGGTGTTGATCCTTCTGGAGATCATCGACTGACTGACAGAAGTCTGAACATTTTGTGATGAACGTATTCTGATGTTCAGTTAGTTGTTTTTTATTTGAAATAATAAATGTTTTTATCTTGTTATGAATTAAATATGTTGGTATTCTGTGAACACGTGTTGTTTTTCATCATATACAGAACACGCCTGTCACGCCTGAACATGAAGCTTTCTAAAAACTGCTCCTGCATCATCTTGTATGAGTCAGTGATATTAAGCTGCTCAGTGCAGCTCTGATTCAGAACCAACCTGATGATGAAACAGCTGATTATCACCTCAGATCTTAACGAAGATGCACATTCCTGATTATTTGTGTTTCTAACGTGAGACCAGTCGCACACCGACGGACCAGACCTTCAACATTAGAACTATTTTACATCAAACACCAGAAACATCTTTTGCACTGTTTAATTTCCAAGTTTATTAACAACATAGTTTCAGCAGACACTTTGATTTGAACACTGAATCGATGGACTCGTCTAAACACAACATGTAAAACCAGAACCTTCTTGAAGGTTCTGAGCGGTCTGTTCTGTTTCTGTGACTGTTCAGTCTCTGATAGACTCAAAGGAATTTTATCAGTAAAGAGATTTATTGGGTTTTTGTGATGAAACAGCTGCAGACTGAAACATCAGGAATTCACCACCAGCAGCTTCTGCATGTAGGAGTTGAGCCACTTTTGTCTCTCCATGGATGTGAGGAGTTTGCTCTTCTCTCTGAACGCAGCATCATCAGCCACCACCATGTTCCTCTTCAGCAGCCGGGTTCCTTCAGATGCCCACTCTGCAGGCCAGACGCCCTCCACGCTGAGGACAGACACCACAGGACAACATCCAGGATGTAGATTAACCTGAAAACCTCTCAGATCTGAGGAAATGTCTTTCATGTTTCTACCTGGCCTCGGTCCTCTCTGGAGCAAACAGCCACGCTTCCCTCATCAGTCCCGCCTTGCTGTCAGCTGATCTGAGGCCGGGCGCCGCTGACATCATCTGGATGTTCCAGTCATGGAGGGAAATGGACGGGAAGAGGACATCCCAGTCGTCTCGTTTCACTTCCTCTGAATCATCAGAACTTCTGAGAACCGAGACAATAAAACGAGATCAGAAATCTACAAAGAATCATTCACATTATTCATGAACGCAACACGAAGGAAGGCAAGATGTTCAGGTCGCTCTGCTTTGTTGAATTATTTCATCCTGAATAATAAATTAATAACTAATCACCTGAGAGGTAGTCGAGGTCGAGGGAAGCCAGAGGTTACTGAGGTCATACCCAGAATGCAAAGCAGCAGGAAGGTCATACGGAGAAATGAAGGAAACTCTGACATCCTAAAAACCAAACAAACATTTTTAAATGATCATGATCAATAAACATGTTTTAAACAGCTGAATCCAACTTTTACTGATTCTGTCAGTTTTATTTGTGATTTTAATTTGCAGATTTGTTTTATTTTAACCCTAAAGACATTTCCTGGACATCTTCATGTTCTCGTGTCTTTATGAGAACGTGAAGGAAAAAACAAACAGAAATAAACCTGATTTTAAAACGACATCAGTGAAATCTGTTACAGTCTTTATTTTTATGATAGTAACATGTTGTGTAGATAAAATAACATGAAAAACTCTTCATTTATTTCAGGGTTTGTTTTATAAAAATACCAGATGAGATTTAATCAGAATGAGAAACAATTTAATACTCTCCTTGTTTAGATAAAATCTACCACTTAGAATGAATATTCTGTTAAACTCTGACACTTAATAGACATTTAAAAATACAGATAAAAAAACCCCTCTGCACTTCTATAAACTATAAAACATAAATCCTGGTGTAAATCTTTAGTCATACAGTGTTTGGCTGTTCTAGCTGTTTATAGACCAGATCTTTGATGGGGTCTTACCCGCGTCTCTCTGGAACACAGTCCGGATTTTAGAAGCTTCTTAAAGTTGAACTTCAAGTTGGAGGTTCAGCTGCCACCAGATGAAACAGCAGAGAATGTTCTTCAGGTCCCTCTTGAATATTTGACTTTAAATTCTAGATTTTAGTTTATTTTCAGCAGATGGAGTTTGGGATTAAAACTGGATTCTCTTTTTCTTTTTGTTGCTGCTACCTGCAGGTCGAAGTTAAGTGAACATCACCAGTGTTTGGTCTTATATATACTTTTACACCCTGGACTGGAGAGTCATGACCCCCCCGTCTTACCAACACACCCCCACATCAGAGTAAACACCCCTCAGCAGATCAATGTGAGGGAAACCTGAGTGAGGATGCCTTGAGGAGCTTGTTAGTGTCTGGTTTCAAAGTGTTTTAGTCATGTTGCTGCTGCAGACTGCCGCGTCTTGTTACTGGACGTCATTATCCTGCTGCTGTGTAGAAATGTACATATAAGAAGGTTCATTCATGGCCTGAAGCACGTCAACCAAACAACTGGTGCTTTGACTCTTATTTTACTGAAAAACACTTTAGTGAAGACGTGACGTTTGATCAGCAGGAGACTGGAGTGGACCACATATCGCACGAGTGAAGGTCATTTAAAATCAAACTTCAGGACTCGTCATCAGGTCAGATGGTTTAAACTTCTGTCCATCTATCAACAAGCAGCAGGATGTTCCAGAACTCCTTCTGCATGATGTTAAATGGATCCATCAGAACCAGAACTCTCCAGACTCACTCCAACTGGAGTGAATTATACAGATCATCTGTCTCAGTCAGACACAGAACATCTTTAAATTAGATGTGTTCACTGACATACGTAAATCTGATGCTTTGACCTCGAGCCATCAAACGTTCTCCACGTATGCATCCATCCTGAAACCCAAACAAAACCAAGAGATAAATGATGAATCTGCAGCTCATCTCTGTTGAAACACCTTGTTAAGGTCATCGCTGGAAATAATGACCTGCTGACAGGAAACAGCTGGTCCTGAAGACGGATCTGATTTTAACAAGCTTCGACCCAAGACGTGACTCACTTCTCATCAGAAACAGGCCCAGTTTGTTTCTAACTTATTTTATTTATAGCTTCATTAACTGTTTTTACACATGCTGGTGCAGAATACACTGAGACATGATGACTTTTCTTATTATGTGCTGCTTTAAAGTAAAAAATAATCCCATAAATTTCATGTGTAATTAAGCTCCACTGACCTTTTCTTCCTTCAGCATTTAACTGAGCCAGAACGAGCGAGCAGAACCAGTGTGAAACCCGTTTAACTCGTGCAGGACGGAGCTCAGATGGGAAAACATGAAGATCTTGAGGAAGGTTTTATTCTGCACAGTTTGGACATCATGGAAGAAAAACATGTAGAAAAACACATGACACGAGAGGTGGAGAGATCTGAATCAGAATCGGTTTATTACCAAGTATCATTTGCACAACCTGAGTCATTGGCTGAGAACAGTCGTTTAGATCTTCTCACATCTTTGTTAAATCTGTATTTTACCTGTGAAACTGTCTCTGTGTCCTGAAAGCAGTTTCAGACCTCAGCTGTTTGAGTTTAACTGTGAACCAGGGTTTGTTGTTGTTGTAGATGATTCACCTGTTAAACCACATTAACCTGAAACAATGATTTACACCAAACTGTTAATGGAAGTGTGTCCAGACAAGACTGCAGGAACAGAGCAGAGCATCATGGGTAATGAATGTTCATGTTCCTACAGACTACCAGCAGGGAGCAGCACATGCTCATGTTGAAGAAAAACTGACAGAAACATGTTATTTTAAACATTTAGAATTATTATATTTATATATGTTTGATTTTCATTGATCACGTCAGTGGTGATTAATAATTACTCACAAATAATAAGTGTCAGCTACCAGGAGATGATTTAGGCAATTAAAAGACAGTTTGGGTTCCAGCTGGTTTTAAACCTGGATCAGAACTCTAACGGTTCTCCGACATAAAGATCTGATGCTTTAACTGTTCTGGATCATCACCTGTTTGTCTTTGTTCTACTGATTCCCAAAACTAAGAAACTCTTCTACTCGTATTAAATATGAACCAGCTGTAACATCTTAGTGATATTAATCAGTTTTTACTCATTAAAGTGTTGATTATTTAATAAACTCAGATGATTTAAAATATAAGTTTAATACAAACTGAAATCAGATCTAAGCTCTTCTGCCTGGAACAGGAAGTGATTAATCATCTGTGATGGTCAGGCATTAACCCCCCCCACACACACGTGCATGCTCCATCATGCCACATGCTGCAGGTCTGACCTGGAATCATCACCCTTTTCTGCTCTCACTCACTTTTCCACAAAGAAAATGTCAAACAGGATTTTTCATCCTGTTTTTTAGTCTTTCTGTTTTCACCACTCATTAAAAAGAGTGATGGTTTCCACAGATGCTAATGCACACACAAACACACGCTCCAGGTTCACCCGCTAACTGGAACCACAAATCTGGCAAATATGGGAGTAATTACCTGGAGGCCACAGGATTCAACTGCTGAGCTCGTCTGAACACACACACACGCGCACACACACACACATCACTGTATGTTCGCTCCTTCAGTTATTCCATCTTTGACTCGTGACTCAGATTTTAAATTCTGTCTCTTTAAATAAATTCAGGTAGAAAGTAAAAGCTGGTTTCAGCCTCTAGAACATTTTACCTGTCTGAGTGTTCAGGTGAAACCCGACACCTGTCCTGCCCTCACAGTGAAAAGCCCTCACATGTTGCTGATGAGTCTTAATCACTGGCACCTTCACATGAACATACCTGCAGAAAGTTTTCACTTCGGATCAGAACCAGGTGTGATTTATGAACATACCTGCAGAAAGTTTTCACTTCGGATCAGAACCAGGTGTGATTTGGACCTCAGTCTCTGACAGCAGTCACATCTGACCTCTGAACAGAAACCAGGGAGCTGCACCCCCCCCCCCCCCCTCCTTTGGGATCTCACATGAAGGTCAGGTCTGCTGGACTGAGCTGCTTCAGGGGTCTAAACTCTTCTGGATTTCAGTTCTGCCACTGGAGTCCAGAATGGTCCAGATTCACTTATAAACCAATTAGACTTCAACTCTCAACCAGTTTAGTGTCAAACGTTTGGTTCCCTGAAGAAACGAGTCACATGAAAAACATCAGCTGGAGGAACTTTGATTTGAAGCAGAAATCTTTCCTCCATCTGGAAACTCTTTCACCTTTGACCTTATCCCCCCCCCCCCCCACACACACACACTTCCATCAGTCAGAGTCTTCAAGGTTCTGGTCTTTAGGATGTTGTGCAGGTGAATCCAGACTGAAGTTATATGGCTGCAAGACGCTCTTTGAAGGTCAGAGCCAGCAGTTCGGGTTCTGGAAGAGTCTGATGAAATTAGAATCAGAACCGGTCTACAGGGTTGTAATGTTCCGGTCTGGGCCACAGGGAGGATCTGGATCGGATTTCATTTTCTTGAACTCTCTCATAAAGTGAAAGAAGCATCGATCAGTTAATGAGATAAAGACACATTCAGAGAAACTGTCTGAAAGTGATGCCGACCCCCACCCACGTGACGTCAGAGGGACGTTCCCGGTTTGAAAGCAGCTCCACGCGTCCTGAGTGGAGGACTCGGACCTGGATGCGCTCCGGCTCTCAGCAGCAGCGGCCTCAGCTTAAAGTCTTTAATCCTGCTCCAGATCCATTAATCTGCATGAAATGAGAGAATCCGGTCCGGGAATATCCAGGAACATTGAGCGCGGACACGCACGGAGATCACGCACACGCGTGGAGCTTTTCCTCGCCTGTTTACTGGCTGTACAGCATGTTGTGGAAACATCTGCTGCAGCTGGAAGTGTGAGCTTAAGGATCCGAACTGAGTTAAAGGAAATATGAATCTGAAAGAAGTTCTGCATCTCTGGCTGCTGATCCCAACCGCGGCGTGGGTCCGTGGACTTCCCACAAACAGAACCACCACGCCGTCTAGTTCTGAGGTAACAAGTCCAGCTCTGATGAAACCCGACTGTAGAGTTCAAAATGCCTGATTTTTTTACGTCCCATTTACGTCCGGACTCCGTTCTGTTTAAACCTCCTGATCCGGTTCTGTTTAATCTCCAGGTCTGGTTCTGTTTAAACCTCCTGATCCGGTTCTGTTTAATCTCCAGGTCTGGTTCTGTTTAAACCTTCTGATCCGGTTTTGTTTAAACTCCTGATCCGGTTCTGTTTAAACTCCTGATCTGGTTCTGTTTAAACCTTCTGATCCGGTTCTGTTTAAACTCCTGATCCGGTTCCGTTTAATCTCCTGATCTGGTTCTGTTTAAACCTTCTGATCCGGTTCTGTTTAAACTCCTGATCCGGTTCTGTTTAAACTCCTGATCTGGTTCTGTTTAAACCTTCTGATCCGGTTCTGTTTAATCTCCAGATCTGGTTCTGTTTAAACCTTCTGATCCGGTTCTGTTTAAACTCCTGATCCGGTTCCGTTTAATCTCCTGATCTGGTTCTGTTTAAACCTTCTGATCCGGTTCTGTTTAAACTCTTGATCCGGTTCTGTTTAAACTCCTGATCCGGTTCTGTTTAATCTCCCGATCTGGTTCTGTTTAAAGTCTGGATCCAGTATAAATGTAGTAGATAAACTGCAGGGTTTCATCCTACCAAGTTTAAAGGATTGTTTAGTCTTGGTTGGTACCAGGTAAACCCCTCTGAGATGACCCCCATCAGGAACCTGGTCCTATTTTTCTCCTGGAAGCAGGTCTTGAGTCTGATCCTTTGATCAGTTTGATATGAACTTGAACCTGGTTGTTTTGGCTGTGGTGAAGGTGTGATCAGACCTGGTGGAGACCCGATTCAGTTAAACTTAAAAACTGAATCATAAATGAATCCTGAATGTTTTACTGTTTACTGCCATCAGCTGATGGCAGGAGGCGGAGCTTCAGAAAGTCCACAATGCTTCACTCTCAGGTTTCTGTCAGTAATAAGTAGGGAGGAGCAGGATGGTTAAAGGATCTGTGTTTAATGAAGGTTGTTGTTTCTTTAAACCAGCTGATGAACATGTAATAGTATCAGCTGGAATGTGGAACATTAATAAGTTCAGACGTGTTTGTTATGATGGACTCTGGTTTGTCTTGGAGCATCACTGGAGGGTCGTTCATCTTCATCACAAACAAACCATCACATCAGCTTCTTGTTTATGATTTAGTCACTCAGAGTTATTCTATGTTTCAGTGAACAGAATCCTGGTCCTGCATCTGGTTCTGATCCTCACCCCTTTGGCCTGATCATTGCTAACTGATCTGAAATCAGTTTATTCTGTATGTGTTTGTCCTGCTCTTCTTCTGCTTCAGTCACAAACAACATTCCTGCTCACATTTAACAAACCTCTGTTGGAGGAATGAGCGCGGGTTAACGTGGAGAAGATTCAGCAAAACATCTGAAGAAGAACGAGGTTCTGCTTTAACTGGATTATCCTCGCAGGAGACTCAGACTGAAGCACATTTTAAAGAAGGCGTCAGATTCTTCAGGCGGTTTCAGGTTTGAGTTGTGAGATTTACTGTAGAGCAGGAGAAGCAGCACAGACGCCTGTCCTGCACCCGCAACTGAAACCAAAACAATCAGGTTATAAAACTTCATCATCTTTTTGTTTACCTTTAAACATCTGCTTAGAAACAAAAACTAAACTAACTAACTTTCTGTGACAGAACCTTCAGATCTGACGCTGCAGGTAGATTCATGTCCATGAGTGTCACACGTCAGCACATTAGATCCTTTTAAATCATTTAAATTAAAAAACAGCCATCAGAATGAATCCATAAAAACATGAACTTTAAACAGTGCAGATCAAAGTTTTTAGTTTTTTTTGTGTAACTCTTCAGTTTTCAGTGGGACTCATCAGGAACTGCAGAATGGTCCAAACTCATGTCAGAAATATTCAGCTTACACTTGGTCAGGAGTAATAAAATACCCTGGCTAACACGCTGAGAGGCGGCCTGACGTCGCTGCTTGGGTTTAACAGTTTAGCTAAAAATACAGAAACCTGAGCTGCAGGGAGGCTGCCGGGCTGACAGATGGGAGAAAGACTTCTTCCTGTTCTCACTCACACCGATTGTCCTTTTAATTGAATCATGATTTTGAGACAGTTCACTAACTTTACACTGATCCCTGATCAGCTCTGATGTTCACATTAGAAGTCTGTTTTTAGAGAAGTGAACGTGTTGAGCATTAAAGTGTTTTATTCACAGAAATGTTATATGATGTTACAGATGTTTTTCTGCTCTAATTTTTCAGCCTTTTTTAATTTAATTTATTATTTATCTTTAGGAATTTGCTCTCAGAAGTTCCTTCATCTCTTTATGTTGTCTCTGTTTTTTCTGCAGCCCACACCTGAGCAGAAGAAAAAGGATCATCTGAATCTGGAGCAGGAAAACCTCCTGGAGACTCTCCCCATTCCTTCTTCTTCCATGTCTGGACTCCACTGGTCCCAGAACCCCGGCCTCCTGCCTCTACCTGCACCTGAGGAAGACCCTGAACCCTTTGTTCTAGATCTGAGGAACTTCCCCGATCTGGCCAGTGCACATGTTGGCTCCCAGAACCCCAACATACAGGTGAGGTCACACCTTTACAGGGAGGAAAGTGGTTCTTCGTCCCTCTGAGACTGTTCGTGCTCCACATGCTGATCCATCTCTGTGAGCAGCTGGTTTGAGTCAGACTAACGTCTTAAGTTTCAGCACTCAGGACTTTCAGCAGCAGCTTTCTCAAACTCGTCCATGAACCTTCAACATCTGCACACGGCGAAGAGAGAAAGAAGTGAAAATCTGAAACACATGAGCGTCGAGTCAGAAGGGTCAAAGAAACCTTCTTTCACTGTGGCTGTGAAGCCAAATCCTGGCAGAGACGTCCTGAAAAAGAACATTTTCACAACATGACCCGAGATTTAACCAAACACACGTGGTGGAGGAATTCATATAAAGTCACGTATGTAGAATTCAGATCCTGATGTGCAGAAGATAAGAAGCTTTTCATGTGTAACAGAAAAAACTCAAAAATATAAAAACAATGGCCGGATCAGGACTTTTGCACAGACTCTGAGGTGTTAAATACAACATGTAAAATATTTAAAATCATCTTCACATTTCACTGATTTGCATGTTGGTAACTTCATCTTTGGCTCGGTCTTCAGAAGCAGCTGGAGACTCCGTGAGCCTCCTGTATGTTTGTGTTTTTAAGGTAGAATTACAGAAAAATATTCAGAAGAAGCTATCGGTGCATCTCTGCCACGTCCGTCATCCAGTTCTGCCTTACCTGTTCTGCACAATGAGCCTCTTTCATTCCACTGATAATCTGATTTCATATAAACTAGCGTACCTGAAGCAGCACCATCTTTCTCCTCATCGTGTCCCAGAGATTAAACCTACATGTGAAGACGAGGAATGTGACATGATTCTGATTCCTGGAAACTGCAAAAACATGGAAAGTTCCAACCAGGACTGATCGCAACATAATCTGATGTGTGGAGCATTTAAGCTGCTGAGAAGGTCTCTGTGTGAACATGAGGCCTTCAGGTGCCTCCCTGAGCGTAGGTCAGACAGACGTTTATAGGTGCTCAACACTGAAAGCAACTGAAGCATAAAAACAGGCTTCGGGTTGCAGCTGCTGCCTCTGAGGGAGACGTGATGCTGGTGGTGTTTGCAGCATCCTGAAGAACACTGAAGACTATTGTTTGTTGGAAGAGATGTAAATCAGACATCAAGATGCTTCTTCTGTAATCATTACTTTTATTTGTTTGGGGTTTGAAGTTTAAGTTGCTGCAGCTCCTGAAGTTCAGCTCAGCTCTGCAGATTTATCACACCAGGTCTGAGGTGACATCTGTGTTTCAGGTGACCATCGAGGTGGTGGAGGACTCTCACACAGAGATGGAGGTGGAGATGGACCTCATCACAGACAGTCAGAGGAACGACTGGTCGGTTTCATCCTCAGAGTGGATCAACAGACACAAGAAGCTGTTCTGGCCGCTGTTCTGGGAGTACCCGGAGCAGGCGGAGAACAGGCTGGGAGGACCGGGTTCTGAGGAGCAGCTGGAGGACTACAGCTACGATCCAGAGGACCCTGTCCTGAGAGGAGCAGGGACAGGCTGGGGACAGCGCTGGAACAGAGAGCCAGAGGCCAACGAAAAGTTTGGTAAGAATCAAAAAGCAAAACGACTCTCCTCCCCTGCAGAACGTGCACGCCGACCCACCGTGCAAGGAGAGACTCCATGTTCTCTAAACGTGTTCACATTCAGCTGCTGCGTTAAACTCAGCTGAAATCTCTCACAGAAGGTTTGTTTTCGCTCGTTTGACGCCATCATCACTCTCACTGTGGGAGGAAATTCACTCAACCCTGAACCTTCACCCTCCCCGCAGCCGTTTGAAGTTCTCCCTGCTCTTCCTCACACTGCTGTGTTTAAGAATCCAGGAGCATGTCTCCGAGGTCCTTCACTTGCTCTTTTCAGACGCCCTTTAATTGCATAACATGCACACACCAGCTGAGCGAGGAATTCACAGGACCAACTTCAAAGGCTGCTCTTAATATTTATCTCCATACTTTAGCCCCCCCCCCGGACTTCATCCATCTTTTATCCCTGTGTTTTTCAGAGAAGGAGGACTGGAGCAGCTGGGCTCCATGCAGCGTCACCTGTGGGTTTGGATCCCAGAAACGAACCCGATCCTGTGGCTATGCGTGCACCGCCACCGAATCACGCACATGTGACCTGGAGAGCTGTCACAGTAAGAGTCCAACCAGCTTGTGTCAGCAGGGAGTTTTTCCTCAGTTCTGGTTCCAAACCAGTTCTTCCAGTTTCAAAACCAGTTCCAGCCCAGAAACCTCTGAGCTGCAATGGTAGCAGCTCTCCAGAACCAGTGAGCCTCCTACATCAGGGGTGGACTGGGTCTGGTTCTGAGCTGTGAGCTTCACTCCTCTACAAACCTTGTTAATGTCACTTTTGCAGGTTTTAAGTTCTCCTAATCAATTGTGGGTGTTATTGATCAATCATTTGCAGATATGTACAGATAGTCTGCTAACGCCAGCTGAACCGGTGACCCGTGAGTGTGGATCTGACTTCAGGTTCGACAGCAGAGCATCAGATCTGATGACTGCAGGTTGATCTCCATCAGTTTCAGGACTTTGGAGAAATCCGTGTTCAAAGAAATGATCCTGCAGAAAAACATCTGAGTGAAGATGAAATCTGTCTGAAAATTTTAATGATTCGATTTGGATTTAAAATATTTGAGTCAGTTGTTCAATAACATTTTAAAGTTGGACATAAAATATGAAATCTGAAGTTTCCTGTGGATAGAAACTTAACCCTGTGTGTGTGACCTCCGTGTGACCTCTCTCATCAAAGTCCAGTTCCTCTTCTTGGTTATTTTGGCAGTTTGATGTTTTTTTTGAAGGATTTAATGACTCTGAAAGGATTTTTAATTTGATAGAACAATCTTTCTCAGGTTCTGGTTCTCCTGATTGAAGAGCTCCTTCAATGTGCGGCTCAGGTTGTTTCTGGACTTGAACATTGTTGTAGTGATGATTAAATCTTTTCCAGATGATATAAACAGACATCAGTTCTGATCCGTGATGTGAACTTTGGGTTCTTGCTCTCTGGTGACCGAAAACTTTGTTCTCTTTGTGTTACAGATGCAGCAACAACCGGGACCGAACCAACACCTCTTCAGACCGCCAACAGCACCGAGTCCAGTAAGTGTGTGTGTGTGTGTCTCTCTCTCTGTGTGCATGAGCATGTGTGTGTGTGTATTTGCCCTGCATGTTTCTCTCGGGTCTCACTGACTGACTGTTTTTCTTATTGAGCTTCTGAATGAAAAGCTGCTGCTTAGAAATGTTTCAGTACTTGTAATTTTTCCCTCCAGCTGTGACTCTCCATCTAGAGAATCTGATGCTAACGTAACACATGATGCAGCAGAGAGGAAAACATGATCTGCTGTCAGACACTGACCTCTCAGCACTGCAGCCGCCGCAGACGTTAAACACTGTCAGCTCCTGATATTTTTTTTAAAACAATGAAAACAAGCCGTGATGTTTGTTTTCTGGAGAGTTTCAGACCTGATTGAAGTGAAGACGTGACATATTATTATAATATTTTTAACTCAGTTAAAACACATTTTAAGTTTTTTGTCAATAATTGTGATGAAACTTTTTCTGATGTCCTGAACCAGATGTGGACAGCTGTGAAAAGTGGTTAAGCTGCAGGAACGAGTTCCTCCAGAAGTACCTGCACCAGGTGCTCACAGAGCTGCCCAGCTGCCCGTGCTCCTACCCCTCTGAGGTCGTCTACAGCGCTGTCAACATCCAGGACGCCAGACTGCGAAAGCCGTACAGGTGGAGAGACGCGAGCGGACCCAAAGAGCGGCTTGACATTTACAAACCCTCTGCCAGGTTCTGCATCCGCTCCATGCTGTCATATGACAGCACCACGTTGGCGGCGCAGCACTGTTGCTATAACAACCAGATGATACTGATTACACGAGGGAAGGGTGCAGGAGTACCGGACCTGATCAGCATCGAGTTCTCCCCTGAACTGCATTACAAAATGGACGTCCTGCCGTGGATTCTATGTAAAGGAGACTGGAGCCGGTTCCATTCGGTGAGGCCGCCTAACAATGGGCTCCAGTGCACAGAAAACCCAACAGAACCAGTGTTTCAGATGGAACTCAAGGAGGCCCGAGAGTACTGAGACTTTTTAACGGGTCAGCTTCTATCAGCTAAAGCTGTGTTACACAAAACACAAAGACATGAAGAAGAAAAGAGAAATGAACTGAGTGAAGGGTTCTGGTTCCTGGAGGTTCTAATTACCAAAGGGAAACACAGAAGTTGCATGATGTGTGTGCACGTGTGTGTGTTGGGGTTTGGGGGGGGGTTGGGCAGGTATGAACTTATTTATTGGACAGGATTTTTTTTCTTTTTATCTGAATCTGTTTAATAAAATAATGTAAAATTCCTAATTAGGGAATCATTTTTTTATTTGAATATTTGATATTGAATATATTAAACTGTGATTTTGTTACTTTAATTAAAAGAATATCAGTATAATTTGCTTCTTGTTCAGATCCCAGAGTTTATCCTCAGGAGAACATTCCTTCTGTTGGAGAGAAAACAAACTCAGGAACTTGATGAGGACATATGAGGACGTGTCTCCTGATGACCTGATTACTTTCATAAAACAACAGGCTGTCGGTGTTTAATGGAACGTCTGGAGCAACAAGCGTCAGAGCTGCACAAGGAATCTTCAAAAGCTCGACATGTTTACGTAGAGATCCCCGTTTCCCTTCGAGTGTCGACAAACCCGTTAACTCACGTTTACACAGGAACAAAAGGCTCGTCTGTCAGCTGAGGTGTGACGGCGTCCTGCAGCTTCTCCTCACACGTTCTTCCTAATATCTTCTGTGTTTCAGTAAAATGATGAAGAGGACATGAATTCAGGTTTCTGTTGTTTCAGTTCAGATCTGTTTGAATAGACACGTCCGTTAGTCTGATTCCCTCCATCAACTCAGCTTCACTCAGCTGATGCCTCAGAAAAGGTTCTGATGGAAAATGTTTCTACAGCCGTGAGAAGTTCAGCTTCCCGCTCTGAGCAGAGACTGGTTTCAGTATAGATCTGCTTCTTAAAGCAGCAAAGAAACGAATGCTCGAGGAGTTTTAGGTTCTAAACAACGAACAGATGAAGGTTCTAAAATCCTTTTAGAACTTTAAGAACCGTTTTCACATGAAGAAACTTTGTGAAAACTTTTTTTCTTCAGTTTGTGTGAAGGTCGAAGGTTTAAGCAGCCGAGCATGAAGCTTCTCACACGTTGTATAAATGTTCTGAACCTGCCAACAGCTGCTGCCTGAGGCGGTTCTCTGCCTGATGGGTCCTCGCTGGACTCCCAGTGGAACCTGGTTCTGGCTTGTTGAGGTTTGACCTGTAATCTGGGTTCAGAACTTTTCTCATGGGACAAACTGTAAAGTGCAGAAACTATCAACATGAAGCCAACAAGAGATGAAGTCTTCTCCAACACGTTCAGCAGCTGGATGAGAACCAGAACCTGAGTTGGACTGAGATGTTCTGCCTAGTGGGAAAATAACATCCTGAACCGGACTCATAAAGTTCTTGTTGAATGTTGGATTAAAGTTTTAGAGTGACAATCTTAATCCTGGATTATCTCCTGTTTTACTCTCCTGTGTCTTCTCATCCCTTCACACCTCATTATAAACAAACCCAACAGTCTTCTTTGTTCTGGTCCAGATGTTCTGTGGTCCTGTTCCTCCTTTGAACACTAAAAACCTGTTGGTTCTGATCCAGTTTCTGTCTTCAGGGTTCAGTTCCAAACAAAGTTCTAAGTGATCAGAGTTTGGTGATGATGTAACTTTAGTTCATATCATAAAGATCTGGTTTATTTTTTTTAATGATGAATAAAATAGAAAATGACAGTAGTAGATATTTGAATTATGAAAGAGTTTTTTTTGCAGAACCACCAGACCCTGCTCAGGTCCAAACACCAGAGTCCAGCCTTCCAGAAGTCAACGTGTCTGAGTCCATGACACAAAAACAGGAAGCTCACAGTTCATGTTTAATGTTCAGTCTATTCTCAACAAAACACCTTCAAAAACCGGAGTCATCCAGAGAAGATTCACTGAGTAGAGACCGGTTCTACAGAACGCAGCTGTCTGCAGAGGAATCGCTGTCAGGAAGTCCAGCGTAAAGGAGGGACCCAGAGGGACGAATATGGAGAGAAATCATTAAAAAGACAAAGAAGCAAACAGAAGTTCACTGATGAAAAACCTTCTGAACGTCAGCTTTGAAGAAAAATGATGAGAAACAACGAGTAGAAGAAGCTGAGAGACATTCCTGCACTTTCACGTGCACGCTCAGTAATCTGTTATATGGCTGATAGAGGGGCAGTAAATGAAGTTTGAGTGTGTGTTGATGGAGAACACAGAGTCCACACAACCAGATGAGACCGAGGAGACATGGAGCTTTTACTAAGAGTGGCTGAGATCTGAGAAGTCCAGGATCCGCTGGGAAACAACAGGACTGGACACCAGCGGTCTGCCAGCTACACGAAGACTGATGGAGACCTGTTCAAACACATTCAAGCCAGTTCCACCTCAGGATTAAGTGGAATTTGATTCTCTGCATGAGCAGAACAAACTATCTGCAATCAAAGCTCAGGATTAACGAGGCATTAAGATCAGAACCACAAGGCCCGAGTCAGTTTACAGATGCTGCAGAATAAAATGTCCTTTCATGGTTCCCTCGCTGCACCGACCGTCTGCAGTCTGTCTTCACTTTAACGGAGGGATTCAAACTTCCTAATGACTTCCACACCCATCATCTGGCAGATATTTGGCTCAGCTGGATCACTTAATTCATGTGCCTGTGTTGAATGAATGACTTCCTGGCAGTCTGCCTTGAAGGCGTCTTCCTAACGCTGAAGAACTGATTTTTGTAATGACATCTTCAAACAGGACAGAGAAGGGTCGTCTTACTTTGGGCTTCCTGAGACGCTCTGAAAAGGTGAACGATTAAACCTTCATGAAAGAAGCAGTTTGAGCACAGGTTCAACCCAGAACAGGTTCCCGGGTCCAGGTCTGCAGACAGAAGAAAAGCTGAGCTGCTGCTTTCAAGGCCCTGATCTGTGGGAACGCCACTCATCAGCTTGGATCTTTATCACTGTCATTTCATTTGATTTTTATAAAACTAGATTTTATTTTGAAGTATTTGTTCTCATGTGATAAAATAAAGTTACTGAACGCAGGTCGTGGGTAAGAAACAGGAAACTCTCAGTCAGTCTTCTCTTCTCTTCTCCTCCAGAATGAACTCCAGCCAGGTCCAAAACAACATGCGAAGACCCCCTCAACTCTCCTCCACATCACTCCCCTTGACACCATCTACCTACAGCACATAAAGTAGTTCGCCATCCCGCCAGCAGTGGGATGGCGACCGCTGCTGATGGCTGGAGGGTTAAAACTGGAACCGGCCGCTGGAGGACTGGAAGGTCTGGGAGGTCTGATACTGGGTGGTGTGGAACATGAACTGGAGCTCGGGGATGACCCGAAATCTGGAACCGGGGACCCTGGATGGCTGACGACAGGAACTGGGCCCACTGGAGCTGGAACCGGGCCCACTGGAAGTGGGACTGCAGCGACGGGAACTGGGACTGCAGCGACTGGAGCTGGAGCGACTGGAACTGGAGCTGGAGCGACTGGAACTGATGAATCTGGAGCGGGTGGATCAGGAGTGGATGAGTCTGGAACCGGTGGATCTGGAGCTGGTGGACCCTGGCGTTGGAGGAGCGTCACAGACGGCAACGTCCTCGGACCCAGGAGCGGGACCCTCTGGCGGACAGCGACGTCCTCAGACCCAGGAGCGGGACCCTCTGGCGGACAGTGATGTCCTCGGACCCAGGAGCGGGACCCTCTGGCGGACAGGAGGCGGCGGGACCCTCGGGAGAACTGGAGGCATCGGGACCATCGGGAGAACTGGAGGCATCGGGACCATCGGGAGGCGTCTGGGACCCTCGGGAGAACGGGAGGCGTCGGGAGAACGGGAGGCGTCGGGACCCTCGGGAGAACGAGGTCTGGAAACCCCTGGAGAACGAGGCCTGGAAACCCCTGGAGAACGAGGCCTGGAAACCTCTGGCACGTGAGGCCCGGAAACCTCTGGCACGTGAGGCCCGGAAACCTCTGGAACAGAAAGCCGAGGAGCGTTGCGGACCGCGACATCCTCAAGACCCACTGCGACGGGGCTGGGACCCGTGAACACACTGGAGCGGGCCAGAGCGGCGGAGGAGTGGAGAGCAGACAAGGCACCCAAGACACCGGGTGGAACGGTGGGTGCTGGGGAACTGGCAGTGGAAGATGAGGAGCAGGTATGAGTCCGGGACCGTTTGTAAACGATGCAGCTTCCCCAGGCTATGGCGAGTTGAATCTTGAGGTCAGAGAACAGGGGAAGCTGTTGTAGTTGTGGTTGTTTGAACAAAATGTCCTGAGCGATACCTAGAGCAGAGTGAATGTAAACCAGGTCTGTGGAGTTGTGAGCCGCTGCCAGAACCCGATCCAGTCTCTCCATGAGAGTCTGGATCTCCGGGAGGTAATGGGGGGAAAACAAAAAACTCACTGCTGGGTCCATGGTGGTCGGTTTGTTCTGTTACGTTTTGGTGGAGGTTTTAATGTTGGACCCAAATGCAGTGAGGGGGACAACAAAAACTAAAGTACAACTAAAAGTTTAATAAGAACAAAAAATGCTGACGGGGCAGCAAAACAAACTTACATGGAGATGAGTGCAGGGATGAGGAACTGAAGAGAAGCAAAAACATAATCCAAACAGGGTGGTGAGAGACTGAGACAACGACTAAGACTAAGACTGAGACAGGAGGACTGAGAGCTAAGAACTAAGACTAAGACTGCGAGAAAGACTAAGAACAAACCGACAACAGAGTGACAACAACTGGCTGCTTAAATAACCAACAACTAATTACAGAAACAAGAAACACCTGAACGGAAAAAAACTAGACTGAAGAGACAAGCTGAACTGACAAGATACTGAATGACACATGAGGAGAACAGGAAGTACAGACATAACCAAAATAAAAGCAAAAGAGGAAACTAGTTCATGAGAAAATAAAAGCTGAACCTAGAGGCTGGGGATAAATCAAAACACTAGATACACATGGAAACATGAGGAACAAGGTGAAAAACACAACTTCACAAAATCTCAATAAATCATAATAAATAAACAAACCAAAAACCCCAGAACCTGACAGTAGTTCCTACACACATACACCTTATAAGGAGTGAAGCACAACTTATAAACATCCAAAGGTTTTAAACATGTAAATAAAAATACTTTTTTCTTTGTTACAATAACTATGCTATTGTTAGCTTAGCCACAGTGCTAACTGTCTGAAGCAGGCAGCCTTCCAGGATCTGGATGACTCATGTTCTGTTAAAACTTCTTTGGGTGCAAAGCTTCTTTGATTCTTCCTTCGTTCTTCTTTCATGATGGACTCAAATATTTTGCAATCTGTTCATAAATATTAGCATAAGTACTCTAAAAGGTAAAAATAACAGATGAGGGGAACTGATTTATGTGCCTGTGGGGAACTGCTCGCCTCGTGATGATCACCAAGTGGCTGTTGCTGTTGACTTTGGGATCTGAGAGCCAGGCGTGCAGCTGGAAGCCACATCAACAGGGACCCATAATGTCTTTACACGCTCAGTGTAGAACGTTTCAAGCCAGAAGCAAGAATTCATCTAAAACACAAGAAACTGTAAAAGAAGCTCAGAGAAGTCAGATTTAAACGTGTCTGAGTTCAGCAGTCTAGTGAAAAGATGTTTTCTATCTTCTCTGCAGGGTCATCCAGGTTCAAAGCAGCCATTCATCAAGACCTGCCCCCCCACACACACACACAGCAGATCCAACCAACCCTGAAGAAGCAGATTTCACTGTGACTGTTGCTCCAGACACAAACTGAGCAGCTGATGATTCATACTCACTCCTGTACATGTGAAGAGGTGAAGGACTTTACTCATGATGGAGAACAACACGCCTGTATTTAATCATATGAGTACACGTCTACCCGAAGGAGTCTCAGCTGGTGTTCTGGTTCTTAACTCAGCAGACGGACAGGAACATGGAAGATCCTGCGTTCCTGTGTCAAGATGTTATCTTACCTATAAGCTCCATCAGCGTGATCTTTCCCCTGTGTGAGATGTTTGTTTCAGGTAGTTACTGGAATCAAAGCTGTTTTTAACCCTGAACACATGACGGCAGGATGATAAGGAGGCAAGAAGCTCTGATGGTGATGTCATGTTCAGAGCTGTCCTCTGGAGACCACGTCAACCATCATGTTCTAATTTCTCTAAGACGTTACTTGAGTCATAGAGGGCCGTGAGCGTTGGCTCTCAGACCTATGAATCATAAGCTAGTGGAAGGAAATCCTCCTCTAAAACATGGTCATGAACTTTGACCTGAAGCCTGAAACATCTCAGGTGTTTGTGTTAAACAGAACACAAAGGTTTCCCTCCTTAAACAAGCTGCAGACTTTACATCCTGGATCTGCTGGTAGAGAGATCCTGATCAGAGGACCCTGACCTCCTGTGTTGACCCTCCTTTGTTTTCCCACGCTGAGAGCTTAAGTCTCACAGCAGAACATTGTGCACTGAAGCTTTAGAATATTTACTGAATGAACTCTGTTTTCTCAGGAGGTTATCGGTGATTCCTGTGTTCATTCAGTCTCACCTGGTCGTGGTCTGAAGCCACGTGGTGTGAGGGATCTGCATTCAGAGACTCAGAGCAGGAACCTATTCACTCCAACTGTGTTGTTTATCTTCATTATCTGGGCTCTGAGTTACGGTGTTTATCCAGTTTTTATGGCGGTCAGGGGTCAGAGGAGCCACATGCCTGCATGAACACACTCACTTTGTGAATCTGAGAGGTGGAACTCAAACTGTTGTTTGAGCGTAACGAGAAACAAACCTCGGCCATGTGATTTCTGTTAGAGTGACGTGGAGAAATGTTGGTTTGTTTGGAGAGCAGGTCATGTTTGCGTTTATTGATGGAGTTTATGGAGACTTGAAGAAGGAGCTGATCAAAGACCTCTGCACATGAGGCCACCAGCGAACACTAATCACCACAAATCATCTGCGGCCTTTTATCTTTATTTTCTTACTTATATGTTAACCAATTTAAGTGACCCATGAAGAAAAATGCATGAATGAAGCAGGGATTACTGTGACAGTCGTGAAACGAGTAAAGAACGTACATCTGACTTTAATTTTGAGAACGAGCTGAGAGGGGTTCATTTTACATAATGCCTTTCCACTTCCTGCCAAGGAACGGTGAGTCGTTCAGTCCTAAAGCCTCTCTGAGGCTGATCGGAAGGTGTTTTACTGCTGCGGTGTTGGGCCTTTTAATGTGGCTGTTTCAGACTCAGAGAGAGCAGCACGCGGTTAATGAAACTGCTGATGATGATGAAAACACTGGACTTAACCGTCATCTGTTAAATAAAAGTTCATTATTACTTTATTAGGTGGATTAAAATACTTCAATTACTACTAACAATGTCCTGCAGTCTAACACGCAGGAACAGAATATAATATAGTTTTGCTTTTCTGTGAACATTGTTTTATTTATTTAGATGTATTTAAACAGGAAATCCCTCTCACATCAGAAAGCTTCTACCTGAGACCTCTGGCCAGGTAATCATACGGGTGGCTGTACAGGTGATCGTGCAGGTGTACAGGCCCCTTCATACATGAAAGCTCATTTTTGGAACATCTGTTGCTGATCAATTTTATTCTTTATATCTTATAATTAAAGTTTTAATTGAAAACACGAGTTAAATGAAAACACAGATGTTCTGCCATTAACTGGTTTCTAGATGAGGGTGAGAACTCGGACTCACACATGAGTCCGACCTGTGGTGTTTGTCTTGGGTTTTAAATGAAGCAGCACTGACACCTGGCGGCAGAAAAGAGAAGTGACAGACGCTGGTCAGCCGTGGTTACCGTGTATTTGAGTATCAAACCGGTTCTTTATTAGCAAGCCTGAACATTTAGGACCTGATTGGCTTTAAAACGAGATATACACATGAAACAAACTTACATTAGCTGAAGAGTGAACAGCTGTAATGACCAGTACAAGAACTAAATGAGAGGATGGAACTACAGAAGCTGCCAAGGATAAAAAAAATCTCCGCACCAGAACATTTATCAGATTTAATTCTCTGCCTCAACAGCTTGATAATGATCACAGAGAAAATCTGTGATCTAAACGGTACAGCAGAGAATGATCAATTCAAAAACGAAAAAGTTATCAAGCTAAGGCCCCAGCGAGGATCGAACTCGCGACCCCTGGTTTACAAGACCAGTGCTCTAACCACTGAGCTATGGAGCCTCCGCCACGCGCTTCACCTCGCGGTCCTAGTTTTATCCTGTTAAATCCGACTGAGCACGAGCTTCTACGGGCATGTGGTTTTCAAGGTTTAATATAACGGTTACTATTACGGCCATGAAAGACAAAATAACCTGAAATACTGTAAGTTATCTAGGTTACAGAGTCAAGAATCTAACTTACAGCCAAGGTTAGCTAATGTTAGTCACGTGCTACTTAGCGTTACTTCACGGAGTTACACCTAGAAATAACAGAAACAAATACGAAGAAAAATATCGATTTAAGTTCCGACCGACCGACTAACTAGACCGACCAACTAATCAAAAAATAAATAAATCGCTGGTTTGAACATTTAGTTGTCAGTAATCTTAAAGAGGCCAATATGAAACATTTTATATCTAAAAAACGTTAGGAAACACTAATTAACAGACCTTTCCATCTGTCTGCGTGAAGATTCGTCTTGCTTCCGGCTGCAACTCATTAATATTTATGATTCGAATTTGCTGGACTCCAACGGCTAACAAACCCATAGATATCAACACTAGATATCTGACGCGGGACTCGGAGGCGTGTAGCGAAACCGCGGCCATCTTACTCCGGGGTGCTGACTGTCAGCCCGGTTGGACGTTGAGTGATCAGCTTTCAGAAAAATACTCATAACTCGATGAATTATTCACGGATTTACAAACGGTTTGCTTTATTACAAACCCTATTATTCACAGGCCTAAGATGAAATACTTCACATGTTGAAATTACCGGGTTTGCTTTCAAAACACGACCTAAGTGTGAATATGTCCCGTTTAGACTATTTCTGAGTTATCAGGGTTGAGATAACAATCTATATTTCTAACAGAGTTCTACAAAACCAACAACGATTTTACAACAACCTAATTTTTGTCCAAACGGCTGTCTTTGTGGATGTTTTTTGCAGCTTCGTTCTAGCAAGATAATGACAGTGTGAGGGAAACCAAATAAAAATAAATTAGTTAATTGTCTTTATATTCAAATTTTTTGTCCATAGGAAAATCACAGCAGTGTAATTGGTGTGTGTTTATTATGCGCCAAGTGAAGTATATGTGTGACCTATAATAATAAATTGTTGGATCATTTTTTTCTCTTTTTGTCTGCTACTACTCTCCAAATATATTATCTGAATGTGAACTGGAAACCAGAATATCTCCCTTCACAAGATCAATGAAGTATCTATCTTTTTCTAGTTTTGATTCTTTCTAAACTTTTTCGTAAAACAATGACAAAGAGTTTATCAGTAATTTTTATGACAGAATGTTTTTATGTTAAACTTTAGACAGACTTTTAAGAAAACAGATTTATTTCATGATAATAATTAACATTCAGGTTTCTACATCAGGTTGTGAATTTCCACAAATCACTCCAGCATCTTCACTGTGGCCACAGTTATGCCTCCCCACTCCGGCGTGTGTGCAGTTCAGCAGGTTGGACTCGGTTCCTTCACACCGAACATCATCCAGAAGAATCCGCAGTCCCGTTCCTTCACCAAACTCTGAATTCCTAACTGCCTTCAGAGCGTAGCGGAATCCCAGCTGCCTGCAAACCACCTGGGCGTTTGTAGCAGTCCATAAGTCATCACACACGGTACCCCACTCGCCGTTGATGTAGATCTCCACCCGTCCACGGTTACCATGCCCATGTTCACCCCCCAGCCTCACGGCTCCGTTCTGATGCTTGGGTGTGTTGTTTGAAGTGGGTCTTCCTTTGCGATGTCGGCCTTTTTGCCGTGAACTTCTGGGTGGTTTGGTGGGGGTTCTGATCGGAGCTGGGGTGGTCTGGGCTGGTCTCGCATCTCCGAGACCATCGAGCAGCTGTAAGAGCCAGTCGTAGTTCTGTGTGGGTTCTGGTTTAGGCTTGTTTTTGTTTGGCAGCTCAACACCAATCAAAGCTGAGGGAGGAGTGACAACAACAACAACAACAACAGCTGTAAATAAAATGAAACAGATTGAACCAGTTTTAAGAGTTCTATAGTTTGTGTTTGAGGACTTACATTCTTGGGGAACAAAGTTGATGAGATTACTTTTTACTCTGACAGGAAGTGGGTCATAGTGACATTGTCTTGGTGGAGCTCGTCTGAAAAACAATAAATAAAACAAGTGAAATGTTTCTTTCCTCTGTAATAAAACAACTCTGGGTCCAAAGGGGAGAAACCAGTTCCAGATTCTGATCCAACCCTAGCCAGGAGCTGTCAAATACCCACTTCAAACAGAGGTTTCACAGAGCAGCTTCACTGAGCATGTCAATATTAACATACAGTGGGGCAAAAAAGTATTTAGTCAGCCACCAATTGTGTAAGTTCTCCCACTTAAAAAGATCAGAGAGGCCTGTAATTTTCATCATAGGTATACCTCAACTATGAGAGACAATATGAGGAAAAAAAATCCAGAAAATCACATTGTCTGATTTTTAAAGAATTTATTTGCAAATTATGGTGGAAAATAAGTATTTGGTCACCTACAAACAAGTAAGATTTCTGGCTTTCACAGACCTGTAACTTCTTTAAGAGGCTCCTCGGTCCTCCACTCGTTACCTGTATTAATGGCACCTGTGTGAACTCGTTATCAGTATAAAAGACACCTGTCCACAACCTCAAACAGTCACGCTCCAAACTCCACTATGGCCAAGACCAAAGAGCTGTCAAAGGACACCAGAAACAAAATTGTAGACCTTCACCAGGCTGGGAAGACTGAATCTGCAATAGGTAAGCAGCTTGGTGTGAAGAAATCAACTGTGGGAGCAATTATTAGAAAATGGAAGACATACAAGACCACTGATAATCTCCCTCGATCTGGGGCTCCACGCAAGATCTCACCCCGTGGGGTCAAAATGATCACAAGAACGGTGAGCAAAAATCCCAGAACCACACGGAGGGACCTAGTGAATGACCTGCAGAGAGCTGGGACCAAAGTAACAAAGGTTACCATCAGTAACACACTACGCCGCCTTGGACTCAAATCCTGCAGTGCCAGACGTGTCCCCCTGCTGAAGCCAGGACACGTCCAGGCCCGTCTGCGGTTTGCTAGAGAGCATTTGGATGATCCAGAAGAGGATTGGGAGAACATCATATGGTCAGATGAAACCAAAATAGAACTTTTTGGTAGAAACTCAACTTGTCGTGTTTGGAGGGGAAAGAATGCTGAGTTGGATCCAAAGAACACCATACCTACTGTAAAGCATGGGGGTGGAAACATCATGCTTTGGGGCTGTTTTTCTGCAAGGGGACCAGNACGACTGATCCGTGTAAAGGAAAGAATGAATGGGGCCATGTATCGTAAGATTTTGAGTGAAAACCTCCTTCCATCAGCAAGGGCAATGAAAATGAGACGTGGCTGGGTCTTTCAGTATGACAATGATCCCAAACACACCGCCCGGGCAACGAAGGAGTGGCTTCGTAAGAAGCATTTCAAGGTCCTGGAGTGGCCTAGCCAGTCTCCAGATCTCAACCCCATAGAAAATCTCTGGAGGGAGTTGAAAGTCCGTGTTGCCCAGCGTCAGCCCCAAAACATCACTGCTCTAGAGGAGATCTGCATGGAGGAATGGGCCAAAATACCAGCAACAGTGTGTGAAAACCTTGTGAAGACTTACAGAAAACGTTTGACCTCTGTCATTGCCAACAAAGGCTATATAACAAAGTATTGAGATTAACTTTTGTTATTGACCAAATACTTATTTTCCACCATAATTTGCAAATAAATTCTTTAAAAATCAGACAATGTGATTTTCTGGATTTTTTTTCCTCATTTTGTCTCTCATAGTTGAGGTATACCTATGATGAAAATTACAGGCCTCTCTGATCTTTTTAAGTGGGAGAACTTACACAATTGGTGGCTGACTAAATACTTTTTTGCCCCACTGTACGTGTCTTATGAGAATTAAACATCAAAGTTCTCGTCATTATAATCTTTTCCTGATTATTTTTGTTTTCAGAGAGTGTGAAAAGCCAAACAGCACGCCGGTCACCTTGATGGATCCACCACTTTATAAACAACTCCTGAAGGAGATGTGGCACTTGGTATTCCTGTGGACATGAAGTACAGCTCGCCTGCAGAAAAACAAAAAAAAAATATGTTTCACTAATACAAACTGAAGAAGATTCCCTGCAGATCCTTTATCTTGATGGTTTATTACCAGATTCATCCTCAGCGAAGGAGATGATGTACTGATGATAGTTGTTGATGAGTCCAGGAAAAGCACAGGTCAGGCCCATCCCCATGCAGATCTCGTTATACTTCCACTGTCCTGTGGTTTTATCCTCCTGCAGACTCATCAAACGCCTGCAACACAGAGAATCCACAAACTGGGGTGCAAAGATTTCCTTTATTCAGAGTGCAGCATCGCTGAGCTAACATCCAACTGTCCAGTTTCTTTCAGGTTTTGGTTTTTGGTTCTACCTGACAGACTGAACAGAGATTAAATCACAGCAGGTTGTCCAGGCTTGTTCACAGGTTCCTCACATGGTAACTATGTGGGCATCAAACAACAGCTACGGTATCTTTGGTCTTTTGGTCGAACATCACTTTATCTCCATGTTGTCCGTAAAGCTCTTCTAAACACAAACACGTGCTGGCTTTTATTTTGAAACGTGTGTCATTCAGGTGAAAGTTACCCGTTCATGAAGTCTCCAAATATGTACATGCCGTTCAGGTTTGGGTATTCACAACCGCGGTACACATATCCACCCGTCACCGACTTGCCCTTCTTATGAGGATAAGCATAAATAGGCAGCACATCACCTGTGGTTCAAACAAAATTCATGTCATTTGTTGGTGTTTCAAGGATGATTAAAGCTGGCTGGTGATGCGTTTAATGTTCTTACCAAGTGAACTGTTGGCGCACAGCTTCTTGTCGTAGCAGGAAAAACCCTCTTTGGCCCTCCAGCCGTAGTTTTGACCTTTTTCAATGATATCAACTTCCTCAAACTTGTTCTGACCCACATCCCCACAGAAAATTCGACCTTTGCCCTCTTTAGTCTGTGGGTCGCCTCGGTCCACCGAGCACCTCCACATGTTTCGGACACCGTAAGCGTACACCTCAGGCCGTGAGTCAAAATCGTGTATGAAGGGGTTATCTGGAGGGATTCTGTACAGCGGACCTCTCTCGTTGTTATCCACATCAATACGGAGAACTTTACCCAAAAGAGCCGACCTGGAACAGATCCGGCAACAGGAAAACATCTTTAATGAAGGGCAAAGGTCATCAGAGGGCATGAAAATATTAGGTAGAGTTTCCTACTTGTTCTGGGCATTTCCATATTTCCCAAATGGGTCTCCTGCCATTCCACCATCACCAGTGAAAATATACAAGTAGCCATCATCTCCAAAGAGCAGCTGCCCTCCGTTGTGGTTGGATGCCGGTTCATCAATCTCCAGAATGACTCTTCAGAGAAAATCAGTCACAAAACGTTTTCAGTCCAGATATCAAGAGGCTGTTCTGTTTTCTGACCTGGAGTCTAGTCCACAGGGTACCTACCGCTCTGAGGTGTGGTCCACCATGTTCATGTCACTAGTCGACACCTTGAACTCACTAATCCGGATTCTCTCGTCAAATCCAACCTCCACTGAGTAATACACGTACAGCTTCCGGTTGTACCTGTATTTGGGGTGAAAAGTGATTCCCAGAAAACCTCTCTCATCACCTTCCCATGATGACGTCAAGACGGCCTTAGTGATGTTCAAAAACGGCTTCTCCAGTTTGGACCGGTCAGGAAGGAAGGTCCATACTAGCCCCACCTGTTCTGCCACAAAAAACCTGTGTGTGCCATCGTTGGCGTGAACCATGGCGAGTGGATTCCTCAGGCCATTGGCCACCTCCTCCAGACACAGCTGCAGGCAGCCATCTGAATCTGTCTGAACCCGACCCAGGTTCTGGCTGAGCTTCTGGTTGCTGAGCAGATAAGGGTAGCAGTAATCGGTATCATCCAGCTCTAAGAGCTTACAGAGATGGACCTGGTTGTCTTTGACTTTATTTATACGTGAATCATTGGACAGGAAGGGGATGCTGGAGCGACACGTGTTCCAGAACTGGGAGCAGTATTCTGGGCAGAGGCCTGCGATGGTCCTGAGTGGGGTGCTCGGGTCCTCAGCATCAAACAAGTGAGCAGCATATGGAGAACATTCCTGAGATCACAGAACAGTCAATTTAATACCTTTCTCTTTCTGTAATGGAATAAAAGTTAAAATAAGAATGTTGGAGAGAGTGAACCCTTTGAAGGTGAGACCTCTGTTTGTTAAGGGCTCCTGTACTTCTCTTTACAGGTGAGACCTGGATCTGTTTTAAGGACTTTAAATCACATTTCATTTGAATTTAATGACATTTATTACGTAGAAAGCAGAATAAAAACGACAAGAATAAAACAAGACATCAACATGCTAAAGACTGAGCTGAAGGAGTCACTGTGAGGAATATGTGAGTCTGTCAATATTCAGACAGCACATCTGCAGCTTCAGTTGTTCTAATGAAAGTCTTTGTTTTAAATGTCTCTGAATCATGTCCAACATGTTTTGTTCTTATATTAGCACAAAGGTAACGTTTATTCTCCCGTTACATAAGAGTCCGTGTGTTTTTGTTCAGGGGCAGGATGACACCAGGTGACCTTTGTTCGTGAGTGCTTACCTGGCAGAGCAGCTCCAGCACGAACCCCGCACAGCTGGCGTATCCGCGCTCATCATAGTTACCCATGATCCGGTAAAACTTTGCCATCAGCTCCTGGTCCTTCTGGTAATCACAGCAGCCAAATTCCTTGTACATGACGCAGAACTCCAGCGCCTGGCGGGTTCTGAAGGGCGGCTTGAAGTCCAAACACTGCGGGTGAAGCTCGGCAGGTGCCAAACACAGGCACAAAAAGCACAGAAATCCCGGCGGCCACAGCCGCGACCGACGCGGAGTTTTACCGTAAAACCGCTGCATGATCGCGAGCTGCGGGGGACATGGACGAGAAAGCTGTGCAGAAGCTTCCCGTGATTATGGACTTTAATCTGTCCTCTGCTTTACTCAGCGCACCGACGTGCTGACGCACGGTGTCTTCCCTGTGTGCGGAGCGCAGATTGCGGCCGTCCACTGCTGGAACCGCAATGTGTGTGTTTTCTTAACAGAAGTTCTTTTGTGCAGAACTTTCAACTATAACAATAAGAAACAGTTCTGTCTTCCAGCAGATGGCGACCAAAACCAGTCATTAGGTGGAGTTAACTGCAGTTAAGAAAAATGTTTTGCTTCTGGACGATTTGATGCCATTTTAAAACACATTCAAACTGATTGCAGCAATGAAAACACAAACTTTGATTCGCATCTCATTATATGTTTCAGGTGTTTACAGCATTTACCGTTTTTTACAAACCTATGTTTCACCATAGGCCTATTGAAACTCTGAATACAATACAAACACCTGTGAGACCAGTCCTTCAGTCTTACAGGTATTTCATCCATCATCAGGTCAGTGATGTGATACGTGTTATGTTGGGATGATTCAGGCCAAGTGTCAGAGGCCATCTGCTTAAAATGACCAACAGATGTGTAGAACAGATGTGTAAAATAGGTGTGTAGAACAGGTGTGTAGAACAGGTGCAGTTCACAGTCCCCACATAGCAAAATCTGTCTGGCCCAAGTCAGGGCCACACCCTTGTGTTAGTCCTGGCCCACTGTTGGCTGGGCCCTCGGCCCAAGAACGGCCCACTCTCTTGAAAATGACACAATAAGTTTGCTTTGGCCCAGGTCTGGCCCACACACTGTAAGATAACTATTTTGGTTGATGTTGGCCCAATACTGGCCCACACTCAGTAGACTAGTACAGATGAGTCTTGGCTGAAAGTTGGCTGGATCCCTGGCCCATTACTGGCCCATGTACTGTAAATTTGAGCTGGCTGAGTGTTGGCTAGTGTCCCCAGGACAGCTTTGGCACACTACAAAGTTGACACAATAAAGCACTTGTCAAACTGGTTCCAGAAAAGGCTGAGTGGCTGCAGCTTTTCTTTCCAACCAAGCAGTAGCACACCAATTTCCACTCATCTCATCTACATGCTGGATTCTGAAGGAAACCCTAACAAGAAAGTCCAGTCTTTATCTGAAAACTTGATTAGATGAGTGTGCTCTTGCTGGGCTGGAGAGAAAACCTGTCACCACTAGGCCCTTTCTGGAAACAGTTTGACACCCCTGCGATAAATGGTTAAATGTCCAACAAAAGAAACCACCATCAAATTTTTAGGAAAGTACCTGTATTAATTGATGAATACACTGACTCAAGGAAGAAATAATACAGCAGATCAATTTAAAATGTTGAACAGCCTGGGACGAGGGACAAGGCAGGGGGATGCTCTTTCACCAGTCTTGTTTGCTCTTAGCATTGAACCTCTTGCAGAACTTATAAGAAGTAACCCCCTAATTGAAGGTATTAGAGAGGAGAATGGGCATCAACATAAAATAGCTCTATACGCCGACGATATATTATTATTTATTGAAAACCCTGCCCAGTCAGTTCCAGCTCTCCTACAAAACCTTGACGAGTACGGTGCAGTATCTGGTTATAAAGTTAATCATAGTAAATCAGAAGCAATGATGATATCTGGGACGTGGCCCAGTCAACTTGACGATATAGTGTCCTTCCGCAGATCGAAAGAGGGATTTAGATATCTAGGGGTTACACTCACACCCCAAACAACCCAACTCTACCAGGCAAATTACAAAAAACTTTTTTCATCATTTAGAAATGAACTTGAAAGATGGGATGTGCTACCGCTATCCCTTTTGGGCAGAGTAGAGGCTGTACAAATGAATCTGCTTCCCAGACTCTTGTTTTTGTTTCAATCTCTCCCAGTCTGGATCCCTACATCAGCCTTTAATATGCTCGACAAGCTCATATCTAGATTTATATGGCAAAATAAGAGACCGAGAGTCAGACTTAAAACACTCATGCTTGGGAAAAATAGGGATGGACTCAGCCTTCCAAACATGAAATATTATTTCTGGGCAGCACAGCTAACTGCTGTGGTAGCCTGGATAAAAAACGACATGGAAACAGGATGGGTAACTGTAGAACAGAACTGTATGCCAACTATAGATCTATCTTCACTAGTGTTTGTGAGCAAACAGTCCCAGAGCAAAGTGGAAATAAGAAATGTATGGGTGAAACACACTTTAAGAGTATGGTCGGCAGTCCAAAAGAGGATCAGAGGGTCAGCTGCTCTTTCACGTGCTATGCAGATTTCAGGAAACCCAGAATTCCCACCCTCAAAAGTAGACATTACTTTTAAAAGATGGGCAGACAGAGGCCTAAGGGTTATTGACCAGCTGCTTTGTGACAGTGGGTTTCAACCATTTTCATATCTTCAAGACAAGTTCCTCCTACCCCAAAGTGATATGTTTAGGTATTTTCAGATTAGGCATTACATCACAAACCATAAAGATTGGAATTTAATTAAAAGTGGCCCAACAAATGTAGAAAGTTATTTCATTGATTTAATTAAACATCAGTTACTCAAAGATAAGCAAGTCTCCCATATCTACAGAAACCTGTTACTGGATACACCAGACAATACTCTTTATATAAAAAATAAATGGGAACTGGAGTTAAATATTGTAATTGAGGATGGGGAATGGGAAACTGTATGTACAGGGTGTCATAAGGGTATTAATAGTAATACATGGAAGGAGTTTGACTGGAAGATGAAAACTCGGTTCTTTAAGACGCCTTTAATGGTCTCCAAATATGCTGATAACCCAGCTGCAATGTATTGCTGGAGAAACTGTGGAAAGATTGGCGACCACTTGCACATATTCTGGGACTGCCCAATGATGTTTCCTTACTGGATGGGGGTGAAGAGTGAGATAGACACAGTTCTGGGAACCAACTTAATGTTCACCCCAAAACAGTTTCTTTTAGATATATATCCTACAGACATGTACACCAGAGACCAAAACTACCTGCTACACATACTACTGATGACCGCTAGAAAAATGGTGACACTAAATTGGATGAATGTACAGCCACCTACAGTGGCACAATGAAAGCAGAAATTGAAGGAGGTTTATGGAATGGAGGCTTTAACTGCTCAACTACAGCTCAGGTCTGACATTTTTACGAGGAGATGGTTACCTGTATCAAGATATCTCTCTAACTGATGTATGTAATGACTAATGTAATGTAATAATTGTCCATATATCTGTCTGTTATGCTCGTTATCAGTCAGCTCTTTGGACCCCATCGGGGCCTCTCTTTTATTTTTCCTACCATCCACTGTTATACATTTTCTGTATATGTCAAGGAATGTTTAGCAATGTGTTTTCTGTTCAATAAAAACAAAGTTATATAAAAAAAAATATATATATAAGAATACTGGAAAAAACATTCAGAGTTCAAGTTGGAATTGTTTACAGGTTTGATTGTTCACTTTAAGAGTTTGCTGTTGGAATGTATTAATCATTTTCCACTTGGAGCTTCTGTCATTTACTGTAACTGCTTTCTGTTTAGAAATGGCGAGGATATCTGTAATGTGATTGTGGAGTCAGATAAAAAGGTCCAGTGTACAGTGAGGGGGACTACATAACCCATGATGCTTTGCATGCATTCAAAATGGCACAGATCAAAGACACAAATACACTAACTTTGTTGACAAAAAACAATTTAAAAAATGTAAATGAATTTTAAGTCTGTTCCCCAAAGTATGAGTTGTAGTATAGACTTACTCTTAATAAGGTTTCATGCTCCCCCAATATTCTTCATTTTTGTTCTTTGTTCATTATTTATTTTATTTTTATTTTATTTTTGGATATTTGTTACTATTATTGTTGGTTTGACTGTAAAATGCCAACTCCACCATTGCAAATATGTTTATCATTTGATGGAAAAAAGGAGGTGTGACATACTTTTGTTATAGATTTAATGATTCAACCGTTTGTTTGAGATTGTCATTGTTATCGTTCTAAATAAAGATAAAAAAAAATCACAATTTCCTCCCGACCCCAGTGCGCCTGCGCAGTCCACGATCCGCTGCATGCGTGAGAACAGGTAAGAGATGTTTTCTGGTCTTTGTTTGATGTCGTTTTTGTTCTATAGACAGTTGTAAATATAACAACGTGCAGCTGTAAATGTAAACCCGATGATAAAACACACATGAGTCTTAAAATGAGGAACTATTTCACAGTTTTAGAGCAGACGCGTTACTGGAGCTCCGGGATTTCTTGTGTTTTCTGTCAAACTGCGGTAACTCCACCCGCTTCTGACCACCTGGAAACAACTTCACATATTTTATGCTCTTTTACACTCAATAGAGAGTCTGAAACCGGACATAATCTGAGATGCAAATCGCGCGGCCGCCATGTTGCTGAGTGCTCACGGAGCTTTGCTTAATGTTTCTCTCATATGTTCAGAAACTGGTACTTATTATAAGTGGCAATGTCATTATGAGACAAAGCATAAAAGTTTCGAACAATCATATCCCCTCAGATCAGAAGTAAGATCAGAGAAAATACGTAGTCTGAAAGGCCAGTATGAACAGTCCACCAGGATCTTGAGCCACACATTCACTGCTCAGCAACGAGCTCATGAGAGTTCACTCAAAGTTGGTTGGATTTTAAGTCAGCACAAAAAGCCCTTTACTGATGGAGAAGGTGTCAAAGAATGTATGACTGCAGTGGCTGAAACACTTGATGGAAAAGAAAAACATGAAATGTGTGAAAAAATAAAACAAATCCCATGTCAGCATCCTCTGCTACAAGGAAAAGGGAAATACTGACTCAGGATGTGTTAACCCAGCTAGATGAAGCCATAAAGAAGGCACTTTGTGTTGGTTTAGCTGTGGATGAATCCACTCATGTGTGTGATAATGCTCAGCTGTTAGTTTATATGAGATTTTATAACACAGACCAGAAAGCATTCCATGAAGACCCGCTGGGTATCACTCCTCTTCAGACAAGTACAACAGGAGAGGACATCTACCTGGCCATTAAGGAGCTGTTGACAAAGAGAGAAATAGAGCCTAAAAAAGTGATTTCAATAACTACAGATGGAGCTCCTGCTATGATAGGCAAAGAAAAGGGAGCTGTAACAAGAATGAAGAAAGACAACCCTGACTTCCTAACCTACCATTGTATGGAGAGAAAATAGTCTCAGAAGATTTGTGTGCGTAAAACATGATTCATGTGTAACTTCAAATTTGTGTGTGCGTAACAAGATTTGTAAATGTATACACAAATAGATAACACGCAAGTACAAATCACCTGATACACACAGACAAAACCACTTTTACACACGGATCAGTTTTGAGACTCTTTTGTCATATCATGATTCGTGCGTACATGAGGCGTTTAAGTGCTGGTACAATGCTGGGTCATCAGAGTGTTCTCTAGACGAAAAACGACCGCTGGGTGGCAGGCTGCTTCTTTTTCTCAGGAAAAAATTCTAACAGGAGACAAGGCGAGCAGAGATGGCGGCGTACTTCGGTGCTCAACCTGCAGAGGTAATTATACATGAAACACAGACGCTTTACTACCAGAATGAGTCGTTTTATGGATCATTTTACATTA
>SSNP01000177.1:25278-45214 GCA_006937955.1 Pachypanchax playfairii | reverse complement strand
TCACTAGTGTTTGTGAGCAAACAGTCCCAGAGCAAAGTGGAAATAAGAAATGTATGGGTGAAACACACTTTAAGAGTATGGTCGGCAGTCCAAAAGAGGATCAGAGGGTCAGCTGCTCTTTCACGTGCTATGCAGATTTCAGGAAACCCAGAATTCCCACCCTCAAAAGTAGACATTACTTTTAAAAGATGGGCAGACAGAGGCCTAAGGGTTATTGACCAGCTGCTTTGTGACAGTGGGTTTCAACCATTTTCATATCTTCAAGACAAGTTCCTCCTACCCCAAAGTGATATGTTTAGGTATTTTCAGATTAGGCATTACATCACAAACCATAAAGATTGGAATTTAATTAAAAGTGGCCCAACAAATGTAGAAAGTTATTTCATTGATTTAATTAAACATCAGTTACTCAAAGATAAGCAAGTCTCCCATATCTACAGAAACCTGTTACTGGATACACCAGACAATACTCTTTATATAAAAAATAAATGGGAACTGGAGTTAAATATTGTAATTGAGGATGGGGAATGGGAAACTGTATGTACAGGGTGTCATAAGGGTATTAATAGTAATACATGGAAGGAGTTTGACTGGAAGATGAAAACTCGGTTCTTTAAGACGCCTTTAATGGTCTCCAAATATGCTGATAACCCAGCTGCAATGTATTGCTGGAGAAACTGTGGAAAGATTGGCGACCACTTGCACATATTCTGGGACTGCCCAATGATGTTTCCTTACTGGATGGGGGTGAAGAGTGAGATAGACACAGTTCTGGGAACCAACTTAATGTTCACCCCAAAACAGTTTCTTTTAGATATATATCCTACAGACATGTACACCAGAGACCAAAACTACCTGCTACACATACTACTGATGACCGCTAGAAAAATGGTGACACTAAATTGGATGAATGTACAGCCACCTACAGTGGCACAATGAAAGCAGAAATTGAAGGAGGTTTATGGAATGGAGGCTTTAACTGCTCAACTACAGCTCAGGTCTGACATTTTTACGAGGAGATGGTTACCTGTATCAAGATATCTCTCTAACTGATGTATGTAATGACTAATGTAATGTAATAATTGTCCATATATCTGTCTGTTATGCTCGTTATCAGTCAGCTCTTTGGACCCCATCGGGGCCTCTCTTTTATTTTTCCTACCATCCACTGTTATACATTTTCTGTATATGTCAAGGAATGTTTAGCAATGTGTTTTCTGTTCAATAAAAACAAAGTTATATAAAAAAAAATATATATATAAGAATACTGGAAAAAACATTCAGAGTTCAAGTTGGAATTGTTTACAGGTTTGATTGTTCACTTTAAGAGTTTGCTGTTGGAATGTATTAATCATTTTCCACTTGGAGCTTCTGTCATTTACTGTAACTGCTTTCTGTTTAGAAATGGCGAGGATATCTGTAATGTGATTGTGGAGTCAGATAAAAAGGTCCAGTGTACAGTGAGGGGGACTACATAACCCATGATGCTTTGCATGCATTCAAAATGGCACAGATCAAAGACACAAATACACTAACTTTGTTGACAAAAAACAATTTAAAAAATGTAAATGAATTTTAAGTCTGTTCCCCAAAGTATGAGTTGTAGTATAGACTTACTCTTAATAAGGTTTCATGCTCCCCCAATATTCTTCATTTTTGTTCTTTGTTCATTATTTATTTTATTTTTATTTTATTTTTGGATATTTGTTACTATTATTGTTGGTTTGACTGTAAAATGCCAACTCCACCATTGCAAATATGTTTATCATTTGATGGAAAAAAGGAGGTGTGACATACTTTTGTTATAGATTTAATGATTCAACCGTTTGTTTGAGATTGTCATTGTTATCGTTCTAAATAAAGATAAAAAAAAATCACAATTTCCTCCCGACCCCAGTGCGCCTGCGCAGTCCACGATCCGCTGCATGCGTGAGAACAGGTAAGAGATGTTTTCTGGTCTTTGTTTGATGTCGTTTTTGTTCTATAGACAGTTGTAAATATAACAACGTGCAGCTGTAAATGTAAACCCGATGATAAAACACACATGAGTCTTAAAATGAGGAACTATTTCACAGTTTTAGAGCAGACGCGTTACTGGAGCTCCGGGATTTCTTGTGTTTTCTGTCAAACTGCGGTAACTCCACCCGCTTCTGACCACCTGGAAACAACTTCACATATTTTATGCTCTTTTACACTCAATAGAGAGTCTGAAACCGGACATAATCTGAGATGCAAATCGCGCGGCCGCCATGTTGCTGAGTGCTCACGGAGCTTTGCTTAATGTTTCTCTCATATGTTCAGAAACTGGTACTTATTATAAGTGGCAATGTCATTATGAGACAAAGCATAAAAGTTTCGAACAATCATATCCCCTCAGATCAGAAGTAAGATCAGAGAAAATACGTAGTCTGAAAGGCCAGTATGAACAGTCCACCAGGATCTTGAGCCACACATTCACTGCTCAGCAACGAGCTCATGAGAGTTCACTCAAAGTTGGTTGGATTTTAAGTCAGCACAAAAAGCCCTTTACTGATGGAGAAGGTGTCAAAGAATGTATGACTGCAGTGGCTGAAACACTTGATGGAAAAGAAAAACATGAAATGTGTGAAAAAATAAAACAAATCCCATGTCAGCATCCTCTGCTACAAGGAAAAGGGAAATACTGACTCAGGATGTGTTAACCCAGCTAGATGAAGCCATAAAGAAGGCACTTTGTGTTGGTTTAGCTGTGGATGAATCCACTCATGTGTGTGATAATGCTCAGCTGTTAGTTTATATGAGATTTTATAACACAGACCAGAAAGCATTCCATGAAGACCCGCTGGGTATCACTCCTCTTCAGACAAGTACAACAGGAGAGGACATCTACCTGGCCATTAAGGAGCTGTTGACAAAGAGAGAAATAGAGCCTAAAAAAGTGATTTCAATAACTACAGATGGAGCTCCTGCTATGATAGGCAAAGAAAAGGGAGCTGTAACAAGAATGAAGAAAGACAACCCTGACTTCCTAACCTACCATTGTATGGAGAGAAAATAGTCTCAGAAGATTTGTGTGCGTAAAACATGATTCATGTGTAACTTCAAATTTGTGTGTGCGTAACAAGATTTGTAAATGTATACACAAATAGATAACACGCAAGTACAAATCACCTGATACACACAGACAAAACCACTTTTACACACGGATCAGTTTTGAGACTCTTTTGTCATATCATGATTCGTGCGTACATGAGGCGTTTAAGTGCTGGTACAATGCTGGGTCATCAGAGTGTTCTCTAGACGAAAAACGACCGCTGGGTGGCAGGCTGCTTCTTTTTCTCAGGAAAAAATTCTAACAGGAGACAAGGCGAGCAGAGATGGCGGCGTACTTCGGTGCTCAACCTGCAGAGGTAATTATACATGAAACACAGACGCTTTACTACCAGAATGAGTCGTTTTATGGATCATTTTACATTATGTTTTGTGTGTCTGGCTGTTGGATACATAGTTTTTCAGTTAGCAGAAGCTATTGTCTTTATCTGTTAACGGAAGCTAGTGGCTGTGTGAGCTAGCTGTACTACTGTAGCAGTTGTTAGCCAGGTCCATGTAGGTGCTGTGTCACAGTACAGTCTAAGACATCGTCCTGATCCAGTAAAATACTCAGTCGCTTTATCACCGCGCTGTCATGTTTTTACGGTAACGACAGCAAGTTTGCTCGGAGTGAAGTTGGCTTCTGATTGGAATAATGCAGTGAAACGCCGATTCCTCCTCATTCTGTTTTAATTTCCCACTACTAGGAGTTCATTCATTTGCTGTTGTTAAGAAACAACAACTAGACTTCTTAAACCTGGATAAAGTTATTTTATAGTAATTGTGGTGCATATAATACCAAAATCCAGATTTGTGAGGTCTTATTTTCACTAGTGAAGAAACACATGGGTGCTTAGCCCAAAATCTATAATACTGGGACTTTTAAAGCCTAGACTGGGTTATTCTGGAATTAATACTTGGAAAAACAGAAGATATACAGTCAGGTTTGTAATTGGTGAAACCTTTATTTTTAATGTTTAAGGTTTTGATTAGTCTAACATTATGTGTTGTTGTCTCGACAGGATATTGTGGAAAGTATGGCTCAGGCCTTAGCATCTGCTTTGGGAAGAGAAATTGGTGGCAACGTGCCCACCACTTCTGGAACAACATCTTCATCCGCAGCAGCAAAAGTACTTCCCAACCCCAAGCCACAGCAGTCAACAAAGCTTTAAAAAGGTAATCCTTTCAGATCAAAAAAAAAAAAAAAAAAAAACGCCTTTCTTTTTTCTGTTTTTCATGATAATGGTAGTTTTGAACATTTTAGTGAGTGTTGCTTTTACTAAATACCTCCTATCTCTAACCATCTTTGTCTCTCTTTTCAAAGACAATTTCCAAACCTTTTTAATAAATCAGAGGCTAAGAGAGGCAAAGGCAGGATCAGTATCCCCAGCTGTCCCAAAAGACTCATCAATCTTCCCATTTATGCCCTGCCTGGGCCCACTAACATCACCCTGAAAGCTTCAGAGGAGCTGGTCTTAGCCCATGCTGGGTTAGGAAAAAGGGTTTTGGCTGTCTCCGAAAAAAGCAAACATGATGAGGTTCAAATTCTAGTGATAACATTTCATGTATACAGTATTGTTCAAAATAATAACAGTGCATGACTAACCAGAATAATTCAGGTTTTTAGTATAATTTTTATCGCTACATGGCAAACAAGTTACCAGTAGGTGCAGTAGATTCTCAGACAACAAACAAGACCCAGCATTCATCATATGCATGCTCTTAAGGCTGTGCAATTGGGATAATTGAGTAGTTTTTAACTTGTTTGCCATGTAGCAATAAAAATATACTTAAAAACCTGAATTATTCTGGTTAGTCACATTGCGCTGCTATTATTTTGAACAAGACTGTAATTTTGTTTACCTTGTATCAGTGTAGTTATGTGAGGATCTCTGCTGCTGGTGGTGGTGCTGTGAACTAATTGTCTTGCAGGGCGTGGCAGCAGATGATCAGTGAAGACAGGTGTGGATCATTACCCAGCTCAGGAGAGCTGGGTACTTAAGCGGAGGAGGAACAAGAGACAGACGCCAGTTTGTTCCACTACATTTCTTGGTAACAGAGTGGCCTGTGATTATTGACCAGAGCGATTATAGCAGTGTTTAACCTGCCCTCTCTTTCCCTGTGTTTAGCCCGCTGTCCTGGAGCTCCTCTCCCGACAGCAGAACCTCAGCGTGGATATCGAACCGCTCATTGTGAGGACTGGCTTCACCCTGGAACGTACCAGAGCTCCGTTGCGGTGTTACGCGACCAGCTCTCTCCCTCTGGCTCCCTGTCTGTCTCTGGCTTCCTCTGATCCACACCTTCCCGGTCAACACGCTGCTGTCACCCCTGTCGCAGTCACGTCTGCACACACAGCACCCGGACCAGGATTTCACACCACGAACATCGACAGCCTGGATCACCACCCCTGCGGCAGCATCCTCGGATCTCTCCTCACACCCGGACGTCAAACACGATTCCGTGAGTTAAGCGAGCACGATCCCCGCACGCCGCAGCTGGTATCTCCACCTGTCACTAACCTCTCTCTCTCTCATAACCCAGGACCGTTCCTGTCCCGCACCAGTCCCGTCCTGAGTTTCTTCGTGCACATTTATTATTCACGTGTGTGTAAATTGGAGCACTGTAATATAATAAACACTGTTAACACTGAACGCTGTTTCCTCGCTCTGTGTGTGTTTGGAGTTTGGGTCACTTTGGGAGCTCGCAAACAACCCCACCTGGTTCGAACCATGACAAGTTACAGTTAAGATGTTCCATTCATACCTATTCATTAATCTACCTAAATGTTACAATATAAAAATATTCCATATTTTGCTACAGTTGCACTTACTGTTGTTACTTTAAACTTCAGTGTTTTTCATTCCTTTTGTAACAGATTGTCAGACAGATAGAGGAATACTTTTTAAAACTCAAGCCCTTGAATGGAAGATGGATGTTCCACAAATCAACAGGTTGAACATATTTTTTTAAATAGTGGTTTTGGAGATGTTTGACATAAAGCTGTGATTATAACAGTTTTGTTCATGTCTTTATATGTTGTCAGGTGCGGGCGGTCAGAGAAAGCTGTCTGTTATACCCATGAATGCAGAGGGTTACATTGGCCAGCAACTTCGGTGTGCATCAAATCATGGCAAGATAGTACTCTTTTTGGTGCCACTTCAAGAGACCATGGACACAGAGCCACTTCCCTTTGATGCAGCAGAATTTTTCAAAATGCCTCAGGTGCCCTGTGTTACATGCCAAACAACTATGCCACTACAAATGCTGGCACTACATGCTGGAAACTGCAAACCAGTGTCTGACGTAAGCTGGTTTAATGGTTTTTTTATTGTGTTGTTCCTCTCTGTTAATTCCTTGTTTAACTTTATCTTAAAGTCAGGGTTCAGTTTGTTGACATGTATATTTATAAAAAAAAAAGGCAAAATAATTTAATATGCTTTTGTGTACTACTTGTTAGTCCCATCCTCTGATATTTTGAGAGGGATGTTATCTATAACACACAAAAATATTAAACTGCACAATCTTACTTTTAATTGTTAATGGGTCCAATTCCTGTTTGCTATGCGTGATAGTGCTGTGATATCAAGTTCCAATTTACAACGAAGTTTGGACATGAACTTCCTACATTGGTCAGAAAAATGAGGTTCTTGACAGGTTTTTACTCCTGTATTACGTTACCACATGGCTTCTTTGTAAGGTCATGTTTTGAATATTCACTACTTCTTCAGTGGCTTAAAAGAAAAATAACTAAATCAATTTTTCATATTTTAAACAGGACCAGAACAAGTGTACAGACATTTCTGAAGATGGTGAAAATATTTTGGAGGACCAGGAAACAGCAACTGAAGATCTGAGGGAAAGACAGGTACATTAAATGGATGATAAAGGAAGTGAAATTAAAAAATGTACAGCATTAAACATGTTGCTTGGATTTTTTTTACACACAGTTGCTTGTTTCTTCATTTATGTCTCCAAAATGCACCTTAAGTGATGCACATTTTTGATGATCTCAAAATTCTAACCAAAAATTATACCTTATTTTTGACTAATTTGACAATTCTGTTGCTTACAGAGCTGCCCTGTATGCCAGAGGGACTTCTTAAAGTCAGTGCTTCCCTATCATGCCAGTGAATGCTGCGGGAGGTATTTGTTTTTTTGTTTCTTATTACTTATTTTTATTAATTTGTACTTTAGAGAGAGTGGGTAAAGTTGGGCTTGAGTCTACATGAGTAGACCTGTGTGTGAAAGAAGAAGGTATACTTGGACTACTCTCTAAAATTCCAAAAAAACAAAAGAAAGCCTTGTATACAGATGTGTCTGCTGTCCTAAAAGGTAAGGGGAGTGTCTATGTGTAATTCCGAAAATTTGTGTAATTTGGTCAATTCCATTTAATATTACAATAATTAAAGTATTTAGATTACAGTATAAAATGTTATAACTACATTTAGCGATTATTCTTTAATTAATTAAATATTGCTAATTTGTCTTTAAATTATTATTATTGTTATTAGTAGTAGTAGTAATAGTAGTAGTAATTATTATTATTAATATTAACTGTTTTTTTTATCTATTAAAAAAACCCCACAGTTATTACTAATAACGACTACTCATAAATATCGAGTACTAAATCGTAAGCAGTAATACTTTTAAAAGTAAATATGTTGGGCTTCTGTTTGGTGCCTAACCCTAACCCAACCTTAAGTGCAGCAGATATTTTTTTGTAACCTTGGCCAGATCTGTGCCTTGCCACAATTCTGTCTCTGACCTCATAATTCTAATTTGCTCCGACATGCATTGTGAGCTGTAAGGTCACAGATAGACAGGTATGTGGCTTTCCTAATCAGGTACAATCAGTATAATCAAACACAGCTGGACTCAAATGAAGGTGTAGAGCCATCTCCAGGATGATCAGAAGAAATGGACAGCACCTGAGTTAAATATATGAATGTCACAGCACAGGGTCTGAATACTTAAGTTTTTCAGTTTTTCTTTTTTAACTCATTCAGTACCACTTTCAGATTTCATATCCCCTAGGGATGAGCCGGATAGTCGTTTCAAACGAATACTTGTTTCGGATAATGCAGTTTTGCCGAGTCCGAGCACTACGCGAGTTTTTTTAGGCTTATTCGTATCTGTGCTAAAAAAATCCTCATTGGGTAGAAACAACTACTGTCTTCACTCTTCGCTCTGTGATTGGCCAGCCACAACCCCCCCCGACATGCTGCAGTGCATGCCTTTGCTCTCCCCTTTCACACACATACAAACAGCGACAGTGACTAATTCTCTTGCTTGCTTGAGTTGACTGTACTAGTTTACATTGCTCTCATGTCTGTACTCAGTTTTCTTTAGCTAGTCTCTATCTCGGGTTGTATGGTATTTATTTAAAGTTACTTCTTGAACTTCGCTGTGTCTCTGTATCAGTTTGCCAGTGTGACAGATTTTCAGTCAGTCAGATCAGTGCAGCTGACTGCAGGATTCTGCATCAAATCTACTGAATAAGCTAAATAGACCATTGTGGCACAAAGGTGTATAACTTTACGTTTTTGTGCAATAAAATAAAGAAAACCATCTGTTTTAACAATATCAGCGCATTTGTCTTTGATCAGCAACATTTTGGATGTAGTCAATGCCCCCATCTGTCCACTGTACCTTTTTATCTGACAGCATCACATTACAAACATCCTCATTTCAAAACTAAAAAACAGTTACAGTAAATGACAGAAGCTCCAACAGCTGACTAATAAATTTCAACATCAAACTGTTAAATGTAGATTAAAGTGAACAATCAAACCTGTAAACAATCCAACCTGAACTCTGAAGGTTTTTTACCAGTATTTTTATATTTTACTGGTTTCTCTTGATCTTTTCTTTTAATTAAAGGATTTTTATTGAAACAAATATAGAACCAGGTAAAGTAAACAGACTGAATTTGAAGCTTGATGAAACCAAAAACAAAGCAGAGGAGCTCGGAAGAGACACAGCGAGACGCATTTAAAAATGTGAGGACAAGGCAACAACCCTAGGTTCTCTTCTGAGAACCAGGCCAAAAATATTATGTGCACCCCTGGTTATATTTCATGAACAGTTTCAATGTCCTAAGCATTCAAATTACATGTGCAGAATTTATAGTTCTGAGGCTTATTGTATTAACCTATCACTACACATAACAAAACTCAGATGCATCAGAGCCATGGTCTTCTAAATATTTATAATGGGAAATTATATTTTTATTTTGTTTACTAAAGGTCATTGCACTGTTTTGGTGTAAACAAACAGAAAACTTTGTCATTAAACTGTATAAAACATACAATTACAAACAAAACCACACCTGATGAGCTTGTGATTTGTATCTATATGCACTAGGTACTTTGGAAAGGGCACTGAATATGTTCTCCGGAAAATACATCCCGTGTCATTCTAGATGATATTCCAGTGCTGTCCACTCGGTGCATTGAGGCTTTGACTCTGTCCCATCCCAGGTGATGTCCTTGTGCCTTCAAGGTTCCTTTTACCAAACGATATCCTGCATAAAACAGAATGAGGAGGAATCGGCGTTTCACTGCATTATTTGAATCAGAAGCCAACTTCATTCCCAGCAAACTTGCTGTCGTTACCGTAAAAACATGACAGCGCGGCGGTAAAGCGACTGAGTATTTTACTGGATCAGGACGATGTCTTAGACTGTACTGTGACACAGCACCTACATGGACCTGGCTAACAACTGCTACAGTAGTACAGCTAGCTCACACAGCCATTAGCTTCCGTTAACAGATAAAGACAATAACTTCCGCTAACTGAAAAACTATGTATCCAACAGCCAGACCCAGCATTGTACCAGCACTTAAACGCCTCATGTACGCACGAATCTTGAGACGAGAAAAGAGTCTCAAAACTGATCCGTGTGTAAAAGTGGTTTTGTATTTGTGTATCAGGTGATTTGTGCGTGCACGTTATCTATTTGTGTCAACATTTACAAACCTTGTGTTACGCACACACAAATTTGAAGTTACACACACATTAAGGAAGAATATCTAACAGAAACGTATGTTCTTTTAAATTTAACGAGGAAACAAAGGTCTCTCTGCACCCAGTTGAGAACTGGCACCTTACCACAGGCAGTGGAGGTAGGCAGGTTCAAAGGTCTCTTGGAAGAGGAGAGGATCGGTGCTTTATGTTATCTGAGTGTGGTTGAGGACGAACTTCATTTTGTTCTGTACTGTCCACGATATGTTGACTTAAGGAACACATTATTTCAATGTGTTCGAAACCCAGATGCGTTTTGGCTGCCTGAAGATCAAATTATGAGGTATCTTTTTCAAAACTGTATTTTTACTTTTTCTGTGTATTTATGTAAAGCGTGGGATAGAAGACAAACTTTTTTGTATCTGGTATGAGAAGAAATGATGTGAAGAAATTTGCTGATGTAAATTTTTGTACGGCCTGCAGCCATCATGGAATTACTTTGTTAGCGTCTTATAAGCCCATATGGGCTTGGGCAAGGCAGTGCATGACACTATAATAAATCAAATAAATCAATCATAAACACAAATCTTGTGTTACTCACATACAAATTTGAAGTTACACACAAATCTTCTGAGACTGTTTTCTCTCCATACCATTGCATCATTCATCAATCTGTCCTCTGTGCTTCCCTCTCAGATTAACATGCTGAGGTGATGAGTACAATGATGAAAATGATTAACTTTCTTAGGGCATCCTCTTCCTACCAGCATCACATGCTTAGAGAATTCCTCAGAGAAGTTGATGCCAATGCTGATGATCTTCTGCTGCACAACATGTGAGATAGCTCAGCAAAGGCAGGGTTTTAGCACACGTTTAGTCCATCAGGAGCGAAGTAGCATCTTTTTTGGCAGATCTAAAAAAATCAGAAGTCAACACAGTTTTCTACATTTCTAGAAAATGAGAAAAAAATGGACAATGTGGCATTTTTAGTTGACATAACATCACATCAAAACGAACTAAACTTGAAACTACAGGGAAAGGACAGTTCAGTTTGTGAACTAATGACAGCTGTCTGTGCCTTTCAGAGGAAACTTGAAATGTTTAAGGAAGACCTGAAGGAAGACTGTGTCCATTTACCAGCAGTGCAGGAGCAGATTCAGGGACAACGAGAGGTGTCTTTTTTGTTAGCTTTATTGATAAGCTCATTGTTAACTTCAGGAATCGTTTTGACAGCTTCAGTGTTGGCTAGCAGCTCATCATGTTTATTTAGAACTCATTCCTCATCACAGATGTCAGGAACTTCTCAAAAGAAGTCACACAGCACTTTAAATGGTTAAATGCTGAGAATCTTCAGATGGAGTTAGTTGACCTCCAAGCAGACATGACCATGAAAGAACAGTGTGTTAGGGCCAACCCTTCCACTTTCTGGCTCCAAATGGTTCCTGAGACAACTTTCTCAGGTCTGAGGAAAGTAGCCCTGCACATCCTGACCATGTTTGGATCCACCCACAACTGTGAGGCAGCTTTCTCTAAAATTAAACATTATGAAAAACAAACATTGTTCCAGGCTCACCAATGAGCACCTCCATACATGCATGAGGATGGCCCTGACTCCATTCAAACCCAGGTTCAAAGTTTTAGCAAGGCAAGCAAGAGCAATTTTTTCCCAACATTTGTTTTCTGAAGTTTGTTTGTGAGCATGCACAGTTGTCATATCTTAGTTTCTTATTTACATGTTACATGTAAACATACACTCACCGGCCACTTTATTAGGTACACCATGCTAGAAACGGGTTGGACCCCCTTTTGCCTTCAGAACTGCCTCAATTCTTCGTGGCATAGATTCAACAAGGTGCTGGAAGCATTCCTCAGAGAGTTTGGTCCATATTGACATGATGGCATCACACAGTTGGCGCAGATTTGTCGACTGCACATCCATGATGTGAATCTCCCGTTCCACCACATCCCAAAGATGCTCTATTGGATTGAGATCTGGTGACTGTGGAGGCCATTTGAGTACAGTGAACTCATTGTCATGTTCAAGAAACCAGTCCGAGATGATTCCAGCTTTATGACATGGCGCATTATCCTGCTGAAAGTAGCCATCAGAAGTTGGGTACATTGTGGTCATAAAGGGATGGACATGGTCAGCAACAATACTCAGGTAGGCTGTGGCGTTGTAACGATGCTCAATTGGTACCAAGGGGCCCAAAGAGTGCCAAGAAAATAGTCCCCACACCATTACACCACCACCACCAGCCTGAACCGTTGATACAAGGCAGGATGGATCCATGCTTTCATGTTGTTGACGCCAAATTCTGACCCTACCATCCGAATGTCGCAGCAGAAATCGAGACTCATCAGACCAGGCAACGTTTTTCCAATCTTCTATTGTCCAATTTTGATGAGCTGGTGCAAATTGTAGCCTCAGTTTCCTGTTCTTAGCTGAAAGGAGTGGCACCCGGCGTGGTCTTCTGCTGCTGTAGCCCATCTGCCTCAAAGTTCGACGTACTGTGCGTTCAGAGATGCTCTTCTGCCTACCTTGGTTGTAACGAGTGGTTATTTGAGTCACTGTTGCCTTTCTATCAGCTCGAACCAGTCTGGCCATTCTCCTCTGACCTCTGGCATCAACAAGGCATTTCCGCCCACAGAACTGCCGCTCACTGGATATTTTTTCTTTTTCGGACCATTCTCTGTAAACCCTAGAGATGGTTGTGCGTGAAAATCCCAGTAGATCAGCAGTTTCTGAAATACTCAGACCAGCCATTCTGGCACCAACAACCATGCCACGTTCAAAGTCACTCAAATCACCTTTCTTCCCCATACTGATGCTCGGTTTGAGCTGCAGGAGATTGTCTTGACCATGTGTACATGCCTAAATGCACTGAGTTGCCGCCATGTGATTGGCTGATTAGAAATTAAGTGTTAACGAGCAGTTGGAAAGGTGTACCTAATAAAGTGGCCGGTGAGTGTACATACTTTTATTTAAAAAATGAAAGAACATCTCAAACTTAGAAAATCTTACATACATGTTCAGCAACAATAAATGTAAAAAGTATTTAAATCACACTAAATTCATTTGATTTGATAGGCAAATCAATAATGCATATGTTGATACAACTGCTAAGATACTTAAAGAGTTCATTCTATTAAAAATGGTTTTTCTGAGGTTTCTGTTGGATATTTTAGCTCCACAGGTGTTCTTTCCTTCATAGTGGGTGTGGAAACAGGTCAACAAGTTCTCTTTCAGTTTTTATCAAACTACGCAGGTGGTGATAAAACATGGTCTGTATCTGTTTCGTCACAACTCCTTTGTTCGTTAGTATTCATCAGCTCCCGCAGTTAAGACCACGCCTAGCATGCTGCTGGCTAAAAGCTGTAGCATAAGACGTATCAAACCGGAAGAGACTTGGTGCATTGTTACCATGCGCAGCAGGGCAGGAAACAGGAAGCCGTGCTCTCATAGGCTAGTTTGTTAGCCAATCTGAGTCCAGCAAATTTGCATAATGACTATTAATGAGTTGTAGCCCGAAGCCTGACGAATCTTGAGGCAGATAGATTGAAAGGTCTGTTAATCAGTGTTTCCTAGTTTTTTTAGATATAAAATGTTTTATATTACAGGTTAACACTGAAGAAATAATCACAAAGTTATGAAATTTGTGTGAAATGGCCTCTTAAATATACAGTACCACACTAAAAATTGTAGGATATTATGATCTCCCGGACCTTGGTCTCAATAAAATTTCTCTGACTGGACCTCTTTAAATTTAATTTGAGTACCCCTGGTTTAGATGAAGCTGTAATTTGTGTTAACTCATTAAGATCAGCTGGACAGAAACTGTTTAAACATGATTCAGATTCTAAAGCTTTTTTTCTTAAAGAGCAACTCACCCCCTCTAAATTATCTTCCTGCCTTCTAACTGCTTATTTTGATAAATGCTGAAGTAGACGTCACTTTAAGAGGCGGGCCTAAGCTGTGATTGACGTATGGCACTTCTCCGTAGATTTGCTTCAGTGTGACTCTGCCCTGTTGTAGAATTGTAACCCGACCATGATGAGAATATAGCGTCTATAAATTACATCTACACAATCACAACCACTGCAGTGAAGTCTTTACCCCGGTTTAATTATTCTTTTAATGATATTAGTTATTCTCTATGTTGTAGTTTTCAGTGTAGTTTACCGAATGATTGTTGTTAGCCATAATGCTAAAGCTACTGCCGTGTTGCTAAGAAGGGTCTGAGTAAATGTCTGAATAGCAATATAACGTGCACAAATCACATCCACACAATCACTGCAGTAAAATAAGATCTTTGTCGAGATTTCAATGATATTAGTTATTCTGTTTGTCGTAGTTTTCAGCCAGTTACTCTAAATCCCTGTGTGTAGCTTTGGTGAGAAGCTGGAGACAACAGGCGGGCGGGTGCAAGCGTGTCTGTCTGACACACTAGGTTTTATACTCCAGGAGGCGTGTCTTAGAGACGATGCTGACGTAGGCATGAACTGCTGATGTAGACATGAACCGCTTTCAGCCAATCACAAAATTCAAATGCAGTAGCCACCTTTCAACCCTAAGAGGACAGCACTAAGACGTTTTTAGATCAAAAAGTGTAGAATTTAACAAGTTTACATATAAATGTCAAAAAATGCCAAGAAACTGAATGATTGCATTGGTAAAGACCCACTAATACAGTTTATAAGCAGAAAAAAGCTGTTTTGAGGGTGAGTTGCTCTTTAAATTGAATCTATTTTATTAGTAAAGAATTCCATGAAGTCATCACTACTGAGGGTTACAGGGATACACGGTTCAACAGAAGTTGGGTTTTTTATTAATCTGGCTACAGTACTAAACAGAAACCTGGGATTGTTCCTGTTCTCCTCTATGAGGGACGAGTAATACTCAGTTCTAACCCTACGAAGGGCTCTTTTGTATTTGAGCAGACTATCTCTCCAAGATAAATAAACTTCTTCTAGCTTAGTGGAACGCCATTTCCTTTCTAACTTTCTTGAAGTTCTTTTTAGCATACGCAGCTCTAAATTAAACCAAGGAGCCTCCTCTGGCTGATTACCTTCATTTTCAGAGGAGCAACTTTATCCAATGACGTGCGCATGGAAGCTGTAAAATTATCAGTAAGATCATCAATTCGCCAGTCTGCAAAATCTTTGCAGCTGCTCTCTGTTATATTATTCTTCTGGAATGAAGATAAAGCTAATGGAATAGATTCTTTGAATTTAGTTACAGCATTTTCTGATAAACATCTACAGTAGGTAAAGTTTCTATCTGGAGCGGTGAGGTCCATCATTGTAAATTCAAAGGTTATTTAAAAATGATCAGACAAGACAGGGTTGTGAGGAAACACTATCAGCTGTTCAATCTCTACACCATAAGTCAGAACAAGATCAAGAGTATGATGACAATAATGAGTTGGTTTGTTTACATTCTGAGAGAAACCAACTGAATCCAAAAGATCATTAAAAGCTATATTCAAACTATCACTTTCAACATCAACATGAATATTGAAATCTCCCACTATAATGACTTTATCAGATTTCAATAATAGTTCTGATAAAAAGACTGAAAATTCAGACAAGAACTCAGAATAAGCACCTGGTGGACGATATACAACAACAAGTAAAAAAGGTTCCTCTGATTTCCAATTTGGGTGAGAAATACTGAGGGTCATAAATTCAAAAGAATTATAACTAATAACTGGTCTAGAGCTAATCAATAGACCTGACTGGAAAATAGCTGCTACTCCTCCTCCTCAACCTGTTGCTGGAGGAACATGAAGATTAAGGTAGTTAGAAGGAGTTAATTCATTAATACTGACATGATCCTCCTGCTGCAGGTTTCTGTAAGACAAAATAGATCAATATGATGATTAGGGCTGCCACAGAAGATTATTTTAATAGTCAACTAATCAAAATTTAAAAAAAAAAGGGAAACCTCACACTTCAATTTGCGATTGTGAGAGATTTTTTTTTATTCAAGCTTTCGGTCAAGGACCTTCATCAGGAGTAGTGTATGATCATACAAACAGTCTTCAATTGAAAAGGGCAGTTAATGTCATACACCTGTGGTTCAATACAGCAAAGCATCATGGGAAGTAGAGTCCCAATCAATGAAAAACATAGTGCACTTCACATTAAAAGCCTTCAAAGTCAGCTCAAAATAGAGAGTCAACTAATCACCAGTTATTTGGTGATTAGTTGACTAGTCGTGCCATGCAATAAAGTCTAGCTCATTGCACCATGATGCAGCTGCACTAATGTACCCATACACTTTTTTTTTAAACACTAATGATTTATTGTATACCTCTACAGTATAGTGTTTGTAAAGTTAGAGCAAATACATGACATACGTTTGCTAATGGTAATGAAATCGCCATTGCTACAGCTGTAATGTTAAGTGTTAATATTGAAGTGCGCTCTTACTCAGTGTGTTACGGTAATTTGAGGGTGAATATTGGAGTGAATGCCTATGTTCTGTATTACGGTAATTCATGTATCGTAGAGAGACAGAAAAAAAAAGTTCTGAACTCGTTCGGTTGTTTCACAGCAGAGAGATGCTTGTGTTAAACATTCAATAAAGAAGTGCACTGTAAGAAGAAGATAAAGAGGCTGTATGTTTCTCTTTATCATGCAAAGAGTGATGCACCGCTCGCCACCCCCAAAACACCTTTTAACATGTAAATACAAGTAACACCCAGCTAATGTTTGCAGCTGACGAGAGGAATTTAGCTTACAGAGGCGATTGTCCCTCTTCGTCCTCCACTACGACGTGCTTACTTTAAATGCATCGAGCAGAAAGACGGAAAGCAGCGGGGCATGCCACAACAAGCAGGATAAAAAACAATGCTTCATAGAATAAGCAATGGAGTTGATTATTAAATGTATTGTCGACAGTTTTGTTTGTTGATGCTATCATGACTAATCGACTAATCTTGGCAGCACTAATGATGATCAGTTATCAAATCACAACATGGTTAAAAGCTCCAAAGAGTGATTTTGCATGATGTAAGACCTTTAAATTAATGTAGAAATTGTTAGTTGACTCCTTGAAATTTGCATGATTTATAATTCTTATTGCTGTTTTTTGTAATTTTAAAATAGGAAGTATTGTGGCTTTATAAGAGTTTCCCCAAATCTCCACACAATAATTAATATATAGAAAGCAACAAAGAACAGTAAACTTGTGTTGTTGAAACTTAACAGGTTTTATAAACTGACTCAATCAGACACATGAAAGTTGTTGTGAAATACAAACATTAATGTAACATTTAGACTATAATAAAAACTTGCTCTAAATGCAGAGCAGCTGTGATTTTATCAGCCTGTAATTTCGCCCATTTGATTTTAAAGTGTATTTCTGTCTCTGCTGTTATACACGTGCTGCCAGCAAAAGCCTGTTCTGATGTCTCACTTTGGTTTATTTGGAGCTCCTGACAGATATCTTTTGCTTCTTTTTCAGATGGTAGATGTTGGTTTGAGACAAAAACTCCCAGGTGTGAAGACGAGGGATCAAACAACAACTGGATTCATCCAAAGAAGAGCTGCTTCACGTTTAAAAAAAAATGAGTGAAAAAGTCCAGGACATGGTATTCATCCCCATCGATCTTCTGCATGTATCAGGTTTGTATATTTTTATTCTCTGTTTGGTTCCAGTTTTCAGACAGCTAATAATTTAACTACTTATAAAGAACTTTTGTGTTTGTAGCTCATCTTGATAACTGATGATCAAGGATTGATGGGGTTATAAAATGCTGTTTATTAAGAAATAACTGAACTCTCTGATTATTAGTTTAATTACATGTAGCACCCTAAAACTTGGGCTTGTTTGTTTTTTTAAAGGTACATGTTACGACTCTGAAGATGTCAGGTTTGAAGGAGAGGCTTAACATAACAGAGGGCGAGGGTAGAATTGGTTGTGCGAATCAGGCAAAAAAGCGTTTTCGTGCTGCAAATCTGCTTCCGAAGCATCATCAGGCTTCTACACTCACCGGCCACTTTATTAGGTACACCATGCTAGTAACGGGTTGGACCCCCTTTTGCCTTCAGAACTGCCTCAATTCTTCGTGGCCTAGATTCAACAAGGTGCTGGAAGCATTCCTCAGAGAGTTTGGTCCATATTGACATGATGGCATCACACAGTTGGCGCAGATTTGTCGGCTGCACATCCATGATGTGAATCTCCCGTTCCACCACATCCCAAAGATGCTCTATTGGATTGAGATCTGGTGACTGTGGAGGCCATTTGAGTACAGTGAACTCATTGTCATGTTCAAGAAACCAGTCCGAGATGATTCCAGCTTCATGACATGGCGCATTATCCTGCTGAAAGTAGCCATCAGAAGTTGGGTACATTGTGGTCATAAAGGGATGGACATGGTCAGCAACAATACTCAGGTAGGCTGTGGCGTTGTAACGATGCTCAATTGGTACCAAGGGGCCCAAAGAGTGCCAAGAAAATATTCCCCACACCATTACACCACCACCACCAGCCTGAACCGTTGATACAAGGCAGGATGGATCCATGCTTTCATGTTGTTGACGCCAAATTCTGACCCTACCATCCGAATGTCACAGCAGAAATCGAGACTCATCAGACCAGGCAACGTTTTTCCAATCTTCTATTGTCCAATTTCGATGAGCTTGTGCAAATTGTAGCCTCAGTTTCCTGTTCTTAGCTGAAAGGAGTGGCACCCGGCGTGGTCTTCTGCTGCTGTAGCCCATCTGCCTCAAAGTTCGACGTACTGTGCGTTCAGAGATGCTCTTCTGCCTACCTTGGTTGTAACGAGTGGTTATTTGAGTCACTAGCTACGTTTACATGCGCCAAATTTCCCCGATCTGATTAAAATCTTGGTCGATCAGAATTCCCAAATCCTTGTTTACATGGACACTAAATGAAATGATCTGATCATGCCATGAGTACACATGCACCAAGCACTCGATCAGGTTAAATGAGTTGAGCATGCGCACAGCGAGTTGTCTTTCCGGGGGAAGAAAAAAAAGTAAACAAACTCCGTCCTTTCTGCACGTCTTTCCTGCTCCATCGTGTGCTCGATCTGACTCACGTTATCCCCAATATGGACCTTCTGCGGGTGATTACCTTTATGTTTGGGTTTTTACTGGTAGCATTAACTAAGCTAGCGGCTGAATACATATTGCTACTGCTCCTCCACCACAGGAGAGGAGAGCAGGATGACAGGATGACTGCACCAGCAGACCACTTCTGTTTACTTCCCGCTATGTTTTCTACTTGGGTCTGCGAAAGCGGAAAGACAGCACGCTGAAGTTGTACGCATGCGCAGTGGGCTCTTTTTACCCTTTCTTTCCGAATGGGTGTATACATGCACGTCTATCCGAATGAAGATCGGACAAAACCACCCCTCTCGATCGGAAGTAAATTTCTTTCGGATCAGGCTGCATCGGATCAAAACATTCTGATTGACATGTTTACATGACGTCTTTTTTATCCGATTGGGCGTTTATTCCGATTAAATGTGCCCATGTAAACGTAGCTACTGTTGCCTTTCTATCAGCTCGAACCAGTCTGGCCATTCTCCTCTGGCATCAACAAGGCATTTCCGCCCACAGAACTGCCGCTCACTGGATATTTTTTCTTTTTCGGACCATTCTCTGTAAACCCTAGAGATGGTTGTGCGTGAAAATCCCAGTAGATCAGCAGTTTCTGAAATACTCAGACCAGCCATTCTGGCACCAACAACCATGCCACGTTCAAAGTCACTCAAATCACCTTTCTTCCCCATACTGATGCTCGGTTTGAACTGCAGGAGATTGTCTTGACCATGTGTACATGCCTAAATGCACTGAGTTGCCGCCATGTGATTGGCTGATTAGAAATTAAGTGTTAACGAGCAGTTGGACAGGTGTACCTAATAAA
>SSNP01000177.1:6424-24029 GCA_006937955.1 Pachypanchax playfairii | reverse complement strand
GTGGTCTCACGATTCTCTAGCACGAGACCTGGAAGGTCCTTCCCGTATGTCTTCCTCCTCTCATCACTCTCGCCTGTCAGTTACCTGGCAAGACCCCCACAATCATCGCCACCATTTATCGTCCACCCAAGCTCAGCTCTGACTTTTTAAATGAATTTTATGTTCTTCTCACCCATCTCTCCACTCTCTCTCCGAATGTAATTTTACTCTGTGATTTTAATATACATATGGACCACCAAAGATTTCTCCTCATCACTGGACAGCTTCAGTTTTCATCAATATGCTGATTTTCCCACTCACATCAAAGGTCATACCCTGGATCTAATATGCTGCTCTGGCCTGATCCCCTCCGACTGTACAGCTGATCAGCTCCCTTTCACGGACCACTCCCTCATCTCCTTTTCTGTTCCCCTCCATTTCTCAGTTATCAAGTCAGCCCGTATCATTTCATTTCGCAATATTAAGGACATTGATCTATGCTCTCTTTCCTCCAGCATTGCTACCCTGTCCCCAGATTTATCTTCCAGTCCTGACGATTTGGTCTCTCAATACAATAACGGTTTGGCTTCTATTCTCAATTCACTTGCTCCCATCAAAACCCGTTCTGTCTTCTTCACCCGGTCTGCTCCATGGTTTACCCCTGCCCTACGCTCCATGAAAGCCACGAACCGAAGGCTTGAAAGACTCTTCAAGAAAAGTGGTCTCTCCATCCACAAAGACTTACAGTGGGGCAAAAAAGTATTTAGTCAGCCACCAATTGTGTAAGTTCTCCCACTTAAAAAGATCAGAGAGGCCTGTAATTGTCATCATAGGTATACCTCAACTATGAGAGACAAAATGACGAAAAAAAATCCAGAAAATCACATTGTCTGATTTTTAAAGAATTTATTTGCAAATTATGGTGGGAAATAAGTATTTGGTCAATAACAAAAGTTAATCTCAATACTTTGTTATATAGCCTTTGTTGGCAATGACAGAGGTCAAACGTTTTCTGTAAGTCTTCACAAGGTTTTCACACACTGTTGCTGGTATTTTGGCCCATTCCTTCATGCAGATCTCTAGAGCAGTGATGTTTTGGGGCTGACGCTGGGCAACACGGACTTTCAACTCCCTCCAGAGATTTTCTATGGGGTTGAGATCTGGAGACTGGCTAGGCCACTCCAGGACCTTGAAATGCTTCTTACGAAGCCACTCCTTCGTTGCCCGGGCGGTGTGTTTGGGATCATTGTCATGCTGAAAGACCCAGCCACGTCTCATTTTCAATGCCCTTGCTGATGGAAGGAGGTTTTCACTCAAAATCTTACGATACATGGCCCCATTCATTCTTTCCTTTACACGGATCAGTCGTCCTGGTCCCCTTGCAGAAAAACAGCCCCAAAGCATGATGTTTCCACCCCCATGCTTTACAGTAGGTATGGTGTTCTTTGGATCCAACTCAGCATTCTTTCCCCTCCAAACACGACAAGTTGAGTTTCTACCAAAAAGTTCTATTTTGGTTTCATCTGACCATATGATGTTCTCCCAATCCTCTTCTGGATCATCCAAATGCTCTCTAGCAAACCGCAGACGGGCCTGGATGTGTCCTGGCTTCAGCAGGGGGACACGTCTGGCACTGCAGGATTTGAGTCCCTGGCGGCGTAGTGTGTTACTGATGGTAGCCTTTGTTACTTTGGTCCCAGCTCTCTGCAGGTCATTCACTAGGTCCCTCCGTGTGGTTCTGGGATTTTTGCTCACCGTTCTTGTGATCATTTTGACCCCACGGGGTGAGATCTTGCGTGGAGCCCCAGATCGAGGGAGATTATCAGTGGTCTTGTATGTCTTCCATTCTCTAATAATTGCTCCCACAGTTGATTTCTTCACACCAAGCTGCTTACCTATTGCAGATTCAGTCTTCCCAGCCTGGTGAAGGTCTACAATTTTGTTTCTGGTGTCCTTTGACAGCTCTTTGGTCTTGACCATAGTGGAGTTTGGAGCATGACTGTTTGAGGTTGTGGACAGGTGTCTTTTATACCGATAACGAGTTCACACAGGTGCCATTAATACAGGTAACGAGTGGAGGACCGAGGAGCCTCTTAAAGAAGTTACAGGTCTGTGAAAGCCAGAAATCTTACTTGTTTGTAGGTGACCAAATACTTATTTTCCACCATAATTTGCAAATAAATTCTTTGAAAATCAGACAATGTGATTTTCTGGATTTTTTTTCCTCATTTTGTCTCTCATAGTTGAGGTATACCTATGATGAAAATTACAGGCCTCTCTGATCTTTTTAAGTGGGAGAACTTACACAATTGGTGGCTGACTAAATACTTTTTTGCCCCACTGTATATCATGCTCAGATTTCTCTATACAAGGACTCCATCTCTCATGCTAAATCTCAGTACTACTCTGGTCTCATCAGCTCCAACTGCAGCAATACTAAAACATTATTTTCCATCCCGAACAGCATCTTTCAGCCTCCTGACTCCTTACCCATCCATCTACACTCTTCAGAAACCTGTAACTCTCTCCTTCAGTTTTTCAATGATAAGGTTGATCAAATCCATCTCTCGTTACCCTGCCCCTCCCTTCTCTCCTCTGATTTCTTCGAATTTTCCTCTGAACTCTCCTCCTTTAAACTCCCCCCTCCCTCAGAACTATCAGATCTTATCACTAAGTCCAAACCTTCCACCTGTCAGCTAGATCCTCTTCCCACAGTTTTAGTCAAATCCGGCCTCTCCTCTCTGCTTCCCTTTATAACAGCCATTATTCATTCCTCATTATCATCTGGAATGGTCCCCTCCCTCTTTATATCCGCTGCAGTCAGTCCTATACTGAAGAAACCTGGTTCAGATCCCAATGATTTCACTAATATCCGTCCCATTTCTTATCTCCCCTTCATTTCCAAAATTCTAGAGAAAACCGTTGCTTCTCAGCTCCGCTCCCATCTCACCTGCAATAACCTCTATGAAAAATTTCAGTCTGGCTTCCGTCCCCACCACAGCACATAGCTTTCAGCCGCTCTGCTCCCCGCCTCTGGAATTCACTTCCCCCAGACATCAGAAATATTGACAGTTTCATCATCTTCAAGTCCAGACTCAAAACTCACTGGTTCAGATCTGCCTATGATGTCTGATTTTGTTTTTACTTTTATTATGTTTTATTGTTTTTTATTTACTAGTGTTCTTATCCTATTAAGCGACCTTGGGTGTCCTGAAAGGCGCTTTAAATAAAATGTATTGTTATTATTTTGTTAAGGAAGCGCAACTTCACCGAAGCAGAAATTGAGGTACTTGTGGGTAAGGTGGAAAAACGAAAAGGAAGACCTTTTTGGAGGTCACAGCAGTGGCATAACAAATAAGAGAAAATCCACAGAGTGGTACAGCGTTGCTTAAACCGTCAATGCTGTGAGTTCTTCAGAGAGATCTGTGGTGGATATTAATAAAAAAAATCATCCGATCTAAAGGTGGAAGTAAAAAAAGATGGCTTGCCACCGCCAGAGTGTGTCTGCCACTGGTGGAGGCCCTGGCACCTCTGATCCCCCACAGCTTGCCGTTAGGATGTCAGCAGTACTCGAACCGGCAAGCGTGCATGGCATCATGCTGGAGAAGGAGGGAGACACTGACCATGCAGAGGAGACTAAGCCTTTTATTAATACAGATCAAATGTGTCTGTCATTAAAATATAAAACAATACCAAATCTCATTGTTTCCCCCCCCCGGTGACTCTGGACGAAGCATCCAAGAGGCATCCCGGGCGCGCGACCGAGGATGTGGCTGCAGGGTCGGCTGTAGCCTACCACCCGTGCGCCTCAGGCGCATGGCGCACGCTGTCCTGCAGGCACTGAGGGACATGATTATTGCAGTGAACGAAGTGCGAGAAGAGCTGCACAAAATATGTGATGTCCTGACTGAAATTTCAGGCCCACTCAAAGAATTAGTAAAAAAATCATGCCTTCTGTGTTGGCCCTATAAACGACGCATGACATTTAGTCTCAATCTGCCCCCCTGCTGATATTCCGCATGTCGGGGCGGGGGCTGTGTATGTGTGGGTGTGTGGGGTGGGGATGGGGGCAGGCGCTCTCTGTGTCCAAAATGTGCGTAAGCCTGGTTCTTAGTCAACTTAAAGTTGCGCACATTTTTCCGCTACGTTTTTTTATAAATCCCAAAGTTTGTGTGGAAAGTTGCTTACGCAGTTTTACGACCCCGTTTTGTGCGTAAGCAAGCTTTATAAATGAGACCCCTGATCACTTAAAATGCATTCGGTGTGAAGGATACATTATGGTAAAGAACTATACGATGTGAATACGAAAATTTGGAGGTCGTGGCTAGTGCCCTCTTGTGGCCTTTTAGAAGTACAGCCCTGCCCACTACTTATACTTAGATTATGAAATTTGGTCCACAGATGGATCAGTTAAGGACCTACACAAAAAGTCTCGTAGACCCATGACCTACCCCTCCCAGGAGGCTGGCCTTCTTGGAAAAACTGGTAATTTTGCCATTTCACACAGGTCGCATTTGAACAAACTCCTCTTACAGATTCTAATGTATCCCCACCAAAATTGGTAAGTATGGTTTTTAGTTATCAAAAGACTTTTAGGATGTATTCACACCTGATAGTCCGGTAGACTCGGTTTGATTGGGGACCAACATTATTACATTGTTGCTGTTTTTAGTTGTTGCGGTTTGCATTCACACTGCCTTTTATAAAATGGACCAAATAAGCTTAAGTGTATGTTTTTATCCCTGCCTGTGGTGGCGCTGTGGAGTTACGGTACTACTTTTTTAGTATTGTTTCTGTATTACTTCTTTAGTATTGTTACTGCCACGGGGGAGTGAAACAAAAACAAACATGGAGTGGCAGCAGATTCTGGTGGTTTAGGATCTTTTGTGTTTGGTGAATGTACCAGATCAATATTCTGCAGTAGTGCGCTCAGGATGAGCAGATAACAAGGCAGAGGACTACACGAGGCAGCTTAGACGGCTGCACAATATAGTCCACTTCCTGCTTTTGATGCAGTCTCAGTCTGGTTGCATTCACACATGCAATCGAACCGCTCCAGAGTTTGTTTCAATCAAACCGAGACCTATGTTTTTAGTCGGACTAGAGTTCAGTTGTTTGGTTTGAATCAGAGTTCGGTTGCCCTTTAACACCTCCCCAAACTAACCGGACTTTTTGTGCAAATGAACTAGACTTTAATTTAGGCGGACTAAACAGGGCTGGTGTGAATGCACCCTTAATCAGGGTTTTAATTTGGGTGTGGGTTGACCTCAAACTTTGCCCTTGAGCACAAAAAGAAAATTCCCAAAAATAATTCTACCTTCAACATACTTGTTGCCATAAAATCTACTCTCATCAAGACAAAACTTCACCAGATAAATCTCTTGCAGGACCTCAACATACCGGAGTGGTGAAATCGTGTCGGTGTTATTTAATATATACACAGTGCCTCCTTTTTCTCAGTTTCAACCATTCAAAATGTTAGCTCTGCCCCCTGCTCTCATTGAAGATTATGAAAAGTTGTACTACTACTACTACTGTCATTTAGCAGACGCTTTTATCCAAAGCGACTTACATTGAGAGACACTCAATGTACACACGGGTATACCTAAAAACCCTAGATCTACCCTAAAATGGTAAATGGCGTGTACTTGTATAGCGCTTTATTCAGGTCCTACGACCCCCAAAGCGCTTCACACTACAGTATGTCATTCACACACACACTCACACGTTTGGTGATGATGAACTACACATGTTTGTAGCCACAGCTGTCCTGGGACACACACTGACAGAGGCGAGGCTGCCAGACACCAGCGCCGCCGGGCCCTCCGACCACCACCAAACAGGCAAGATGGGTTAAGTGTGTTGCCCAAGGACACAACGGCCTGGCAACATCTGGGCAGAGCAGGGAATCGAACCAACGACCTTCCAGTTACCAGACGACCTGCTCATCACAGGAACTCTCCCATCTTGAAACTGCCTGATTTTAGACATTTCACATGTGGTATTGGTACTAAGTAAACACGGATTTTTTTAAATGGATTTTCATTTATGCAAGCAGGAGAAATATGTATGTATTGTTGCGAGGAGATGGAAGAGGAAGAAGAGGAGGAGGATGATTCAGACCACGCACTTCCTCCCAGAGTGCATGGTTTCACTCAGGTTGTGTAACAACTCACAAGACAAAAAACAGATTCAATGAGTTTATTTTCGAAAAAAAACAAAAAAGAGTTGTCGCATCATTTCAGTTTACTTTAATTATAGCTGAATCATTTCTTTCTTCCCCTTTTTGACAATGCCACACTCTTTACTAAGATTGTCCTTCTGTGTAGGTAACTCAGAGTGTGGTGCTCTCTGCCAACCCATTTTGATATGCTGTTGTTACAGGCCACTTATGCCCCTTTTCCACCAACGAAATCGGCACGGCGCACTTGTGTGCGGTACGGTATAGCGTAGAACGACTCGCTTGAGCAGTGGAAATAGAATGTGGAACGTGGTTGGGGACATGGGCGTGCTCAGTTTACAAGTATCGTGAAAGGTCAGTGAATTCATTAACTGCCACAAGAGAGTAAACAAATCCACCAACATGAATGGTAACGGCTAACACTGTGTAGCTACTGGTATACGCACCTTCACAAGCTTTCATTTCTGCTCCTTTTCACTATTACCTCCATTAATTAATGTGAAGGCACAAAGATGTGAATTATAGCGAACATGTAGACAGCTGCCTCCATATTTTTCCACCTTGAAAAACCTCCATGGGATTCATGACACATTTTTTTAGCTCTGCACACTTTTATTGAAAGACAAAACATTCACATATGGAAAATAATCACAACTTTTGGGCTGACAGATACTTTTTTCGGTTTGCCACCACCTGAACCAGGCAGCAAAACACAGAAAGATAGCACTGGTTGAAATGTTCTTGCACCAGATTTTGTCTTCTGAGGTTTGAGCCATTTCTCCTCCACTGACCCAGGCTGGTCTCGAGCACAGCAGCAGAGCGCTCGTCTGTCTCCCACAAATGTTCTAATCCCACAAGTCTGCTGTGTTTTGTTTTCTTTTACCTGGACAAAAAGGCATCCATCATCTGTGTGCAAGACTCTCTTGAACAAAAAAAAACTTTGCCGACATAGCTAATCGGCACAGTTAGATTAAAGCTAACTGGCAGAACTAACGTATCTACAGAGTAAACAACAATGTGACTACATGTACTTGACTGAGATCACTACAAGACATTTTCATGAGCTGCTGCGTCAAAGTATTTAAAGCACTTAACATTAATCATGACTCACCGTTGTCTGACATCAAGGGTGATTGGGTGTTGTTGCTCCAGTCTCTCCCTTGCTCAGTGTTTGCCTCCCAGCGAGCTTCTCCCCAACCCACGCTGAAGCCGGGCAGAGCTAACAGGCTAACCGCTCCACTCTGTCCTGTTTGTTCGGTCTTTCCCCAAAAATAGCTTCCATTTCATCGTACCACTTCCTTGTTTGCGGTCTGCCACTCTGACTGTTGTGGTCCTTCATGGTCTGGTAGTCACATTTAAGATTTTAAGTTATTGCTGACATCTTGAATGATGTAAACAAACCACCATTTTTTTTGCCTCCACCTTCAGATCAGACCTTTTTTTTTTTTATATCAGCCACAGATCTCTCTGAAGAACTCACAGCATTGACGGATTCAGCAACGCTGTGCCACTACGTGGATTTTCTCTTATTTGTTATGCCACTGCTGTGACCTCCAAAAAGCACTTCCTTTAGTTTTTCTCCCTCACCCGCAAGTACCTCAATTTCGGCTTTGATAAAGTTGCGCTTCCTTGATCTGTGGTTGCCATCGTTATTGGTGGAATTCTGCAACGAGCTGGCTTATGTATGTGCATGAGATCCACAAGGCACTTTGCGTTGACCATTTACGGCAGAAAGTGGGCGTGTTGGGGCGGGATGTGATCCAGAAACTCCTAAGTACATTTCTAGGTAAAGTGTGATTTATAAAGCGGAGATTGCGTGCAGCTGTGCGTACGCCATGTTTTATAGGTCCCAAATTTACTTGGCGTAAGTAGATTTTTTTTTTCCTGAGCTTAAGTACGGTTTTAGTAAGGATTCTATGCAAAGTTTTATCAATGAGACCCCAGCTGACTAATTCTTTTCAATGTCCATGTAAGATGGAAACAGAGCTGCCTGTTTCATCACTTATGGTGCGTTCACACCGGCCCCTTTGTTTGCGTCAAGCAACACTGCTGGCTAAGGATAAGCGTAAATACAGTTGGATTGTTGTTCACGTCAGCGGTAACAACACCCGGTTACGCCATTCGGAGGTCACTAAGGTTAATGTTGCTGTTAGGTTTTTTCCTTATTCTATCAAAATCTTCCATTATTATAAATATAAGAAATACGATCACTCAAGAAGTGTTCAGAAGAAGTTCAAAACTCAGCCGGGGAGAGTACCAGTGCTCGCATCATCTCTGTGAGACAGCCCTGACAACTCTGCTGGTCCCTCTTCAGCTCAGTGTCTTTATTCACTTAGAAACAGCAAAAACAGATAACATGAATCATCACTCCAAAATCAGTCGAGCCAGTAGTGGCTGGCGCCTCGCAGTTACCTTGGATTAAGAAAAACAAAATGTTCTGAGGGAGAATGTGTAAGTCTGAGAACAGTAGCAGGTCAGATAACAGGGCCTGTGTGACTGCTGCACACAGGTCATGCAGGAGATTTCTTCAAAGTTGGTGTCAGGCATGAATGTGTATAATTCTATGTTTTCCATTCTCTATCAGTTGCTTCGGTGTGTAACTTTGCAAAAACAATCTTCTCTGGTCCCCTCCCTAATCTGAGAAACGATGACATGTTTAGTCGTATGTCTTCATTTCGTCGCTGGTTGTCTAGGTGGTGTCCCGATAACAACGTGGGCTTCATCGATAATTGGCAGACGTTTTGGGGAAAACCTGGACTGATTCGGAGAGACGGCATCCATCCTACTTTGGATGGTGCAGCTCTCCTTTCTAGAAATATGGCTGAATTTATTACTTTTCCAAAGCCGTGACAATCCAGGGTCCAGTCCAGGAAGCAGAGTTCTAGTCTTACACACCTCTCTGCAGCTTCTCTGTCGTTACCCTCCCACTTTCCTGTAGAGACGGTGTCTGCTCAACTACGGTTCAAATTAAATTAACAAATATTCAGTTCTAGAAAAATGAATAATAAAAATCTGATTAAAATAAACACAGCTACTAATATAAAACCTGTAAATAAAACCATTAGATGTGGTTTACTGAATGTTAGATCTCTTTCATCTAAATCTCTGTTAGTTAATGATCTGATAATTGATCATCATATTGATCTATTTTGTCTTACGAAAACCTGCAGCAGGAGGATCATGTTAGTATTAATGAATCAACTCCTTCTAACTACCTTAATCTTCATGTTCCTCCAGCAACAGGTCGAGGAGGAGGAGTAGCAGCTATTTTCCAGTCAGGTCTATTGATTAGCTCTAGACCAGTTACTAGTTATAATTCTTTTGAATTTATGACCCTCAGTATTTCTCACCCAAATTGGAAATCAGAGGAACCTATTTTACTTGTTGTTGTATATCGTCCACCAGGTGCTTATTCTGAGTTCTTGTCTGAATTTTCAGTCTTTTTATCAGAACTATTATTGAAATCTGATAAAGTCATTATAGTGGGAGATTTCAATATTCATGTTGATGTTGAAAGTGATAGTTTGAATATAGCTTTTAATGATCTTTTGGATTCAGTTGGTTTCTCTCAGAATGTAAACAGACCAACTCATTATTGTCATCATACTCTTGATCTTGTTCTGACTTATGGCGTAGAGATTGAACAGCTGATAGTGTTTCCTCACAACCCTGTCTTGTCTGATCATTTTTTAATAACCTTTGAGTTTACAATGATGGACCTCACCGCTCCAGATAGAAACTTTACCTACCGTAGATGTTTATCAGAAAATGCTGTAACTAAATTTAAAGAATCTATTCCGTTAGCTTTATCTTCATTCCAAAAGAATAATATAACAGAGAGCAGCTACAAAGATTTTACAGCCTGGCAAATTGATGATCTTACTGATAATTTTACAGCTTCCATGCGCACGTCATTGGATCAAGTTGCTCCTCTGAAAATGAAGGTAATCAGCCAGAGGAGGCTCCTTGGTTTAATTTAGAGCTGCGTATGCTAAAAAGAACTTCAAGAAAGTTAGAAAGGAAATGGCGTTCCACTAAGCTAGAAGAAGTTTATTTATCTTGGAGAGATAGTCTGCTCAAATACAAAAGAGCCCTTCGTAGGGTTAGAACTGAGTATTACTCGTCCCTCATAGAGGAGAACAAGAACAATCCCAGGTTTCTGTTTAGTACTGTAGCCAGATTAATAAAAAACCCAACTTCTGTTGAACCGTGTATCCCTGTAACCCTCAGTAGTGATGACTTCATGGAATTCTTTACTAATAAAATAGAGTCAATTAGAGAAAAAATCTATAATGTCCTTCTGTCCACTGTTGTCTCTGGTTCGTTGTCCAGTGAAGCAGCTTTAGAATCTGAATCATGTTTAGACAGTTTCTATCCAGCTGATCTTAATGAGTTAACACAAATTATAGCTTCTTCTAAACCATCTACATGTATGTTGGATCCTGTTCCAACCAGACTTTTTAAAGATGTCTTCCCATTGATTAACACATGGATATTGGACATGATCAATATGTCTTTAATGAATGGATATGTGCCTAAGGCCTTTAAGGTTGCTGTTATTAAACCTCTTTCCTGTCAGCTCCATCCTGAGCCAGGTTCTGCTAGAGGTTTCTTCCTGTTAAAAGGGAGTCATTCCTTTCCACTGTTGCCAATCGTTCAGGATGGGGGATTGTGCTGAACTAACAATTCAGCCCAATCGGCTGGTTCCTTAGATAGAAAATGTTTTATTATTAATTGGTTGATTTTTCTGTGAAGTGCCTTGAAATTCAGAAAAAAAAAATTCAGACCTTGATTGTTATTATTATATTATTGTCTTATTATTATTTTTATTGTTGGACAAAAAAAACTACTACAACGTTGAATTTCCCTTCTGGGATAAATAAAGTATTTTTCATTTCATTACTTTGTCATGAACTGGCGCTTTATAAATAAATAAACTTAAACGTAAACTTGCTGTGGTGGATGCCCACTACAGATTCAGGGTCATTGATGTTGGAAGATATGGCAGAAGCAGTGATGGAGGGATATTGGCCAACTCTGCCTTTGGTCAGGCTCTACGTGATGGCACTCTTCATCTGCCCCCAGACCAGCACATGCCTAGAGTTCCCCACAGAAGACCCCAGCCCCATCTGTTTGTGGCAGATGAGACTTTTCCTCTGCGCAGGCATTTGATGCGCCCCTTCCCCGGACGTGGTAGTCTAACCCCTCAACAGCGGGTGTTTAACTACAGGATGTCCCGGGCTCGGCTGGTGATGGAAGATGCCTTTGGGATTTGGTCTTCACAGTGGAGGATGTTGCAGCGCACTCTGGAAATAAATCCTGAAGTTGTGGAGAAGTGTGTGATGGCGACTTGTGTTCTCCATAACTTTATGAGAGCTTCTGCTGATGGCCAGGGACCTGCTGTGAGGAGAGCAGCTGCTGGACATGGAGATCCACAGCCTCCAGCTGTAGGGCGGATGGGGGCAAACAACGCGACCACAGAGGCAGTGGAAGTCAGATGGGTTTCTGGTCCACTTCACTGAGGAGGAGGCAGTGCCATGGCAGCCAGCATTATAGTCATGTCCAAACAGGACTGACCCACAACAGCTCTTTTAAGAGCCACCCAAAAATAAAATAAAGACCACAACTTCCTGTATAACCTGTGTATAGTTAACAACACATTATTTAAAGATGTAGCTTATCCTGTGACTGTACCTATTTTGTGTGTTTTAGCAGTTCACCTGTTTTTCTTCTGATTGCAGGTAATGGTTGCCAGACTGTAAGGTTAATCAAAACACCACACAGGCTTGTCAACAGGAGTGTAAATTTCCATTAAAAAAGTTAAAAGGTTCTTTGTTCATGTTTTCTTCTCTGATGTATTTTTCACAGATTTTAATCTATTAATTTCTCATAAAGGTAATTTTAATTATAGACATTTCACTTTTAAACCAGCAAACATGATTTTTGAGAACAAAGCAGGTAATCCATTTTGATGATATTGAATGATGTTTTTTAGGAAGCTAAGCCACTGCATCAATAGAATGGGCGCGCGGAGAGATGACGTCACTCTCCCGTCACTGTAAAAAATATCATTTCTATGAGCGCAGGATTCAAGATGGCACTGGAACGAAAAAAACAATAGAGTATCCTAATGGCCAGATTAAAAAAATAACGGATTTGAACTGATTTTAAACCGATTTAGGGTCGGCGAACGCAGGCCCAACCGACTCTCGTTTATTGGCGTTTAGGTGTTTGCCGTGTGAATCAAAAATCTCCGAGACGAATCCGAATCGCCAAAAAGTACCACTGATGACGAGTAAAACACATCTCACAGAATAAATAAAGCCCCAATTGCAAAAAACGGGCGTTCTCCTTTAATAGAAACATTTTTATGTTAAAAAAAAAAAACCAACACATTGTCATTTATGTATAGAGATAGAAATGTAAATCAACTTGGCTGGATAAAGTGCGGTGAAAGAGTGAGAGGGACAAAGAAAGCAGTCTGATTCCTCTCCTGAAAAACATGCCACCATCACTAAGTAAAACTACTCTGCAGGCTCCAATTGTTCCAAATTAAGCACAACATAGGTGCTGTCATAAAGTAATTTATGTATTTTAAATTTCACTGTCTCTTTGAGGTGTGGTGGAACGCTTTTCAGGAGACGAAGCAGAGAGAGAAGGAAGTGCTCATCGGTGTCCTTGATCCGAGGAGCGGGAGGCTGATTTCTGGCCTTGATGGCTTCCAGCATCTCCCAGTCAAAGTCCGACAGCTCGTTGTACAGCTGCGACCTCCGCCTCACCCTCTTCCTGGCTGGGCCTTCAAAGAGCACAGTGTAACAAGAATATCGCTAGGATAGGAATGTTTCACCAAATTTTTTTTCTGAAAATTACACACAGTTGTTTTATATGTATGTGCATTTTATTAACAAATTTTGTGCTGTAAATATTTAGTCATAGTGAATAAATACACATTACAATTATTTTGTATTGTTTTTTAATTTGTAAATGCTTATGTCATATGTGGAAACCTAAACAGATTTATAAAATGTTTTGTAAAATTCAGTTCCAATCATTCATACACACCTGCAGGTCTAGAGACAGGGCCAGGGTGGGCAGAGGACTCCACAGGACCAGGGTGAGCAGCATCTTCATCCAAGCAAGTTCCTTTACATTCCTGTCTCTATACATAGATGAGGACGGGTCGTACAGTTCCCTGTGATTGCAGACGGCGACGATTCATTTATCTTCCATTTTGGATACAAATTTTCTGATCCCGCTTCTTTCAGGTTACGTGCTGTGAGGTCTATATGTTACTACGATGAGACGCTCTGATTAATTGACATGCCGCTTCAAGAGTGTTAAGAGCGTCAAAAGTTCAGCTTGCTGAACTTTTTGCTTTTCGAGCTTTTCAAGCGTTAACGCCTGAAACGCTTGAAAAGTTGACGCTCATAACGCTCACAAAGCGACGCAGAGCCGTTGACGTCTGTCTGACACTCTCCACCATAGACTTTACATGTAAACTTGACACTTCTGACGTTGACGGTTGGGTCGGTGTGAACGCACCATTACTGTTTCAAAATGAGACTCACCTAGAAAGTTTGAAAGCACACAAAAACATTCAAACAACAAAAATGTGTGCCATGTTTTGTTACACCAAGTTATAATAATTCTAAATGTTTTATTGATATCTGAGCACATCAGAGCCTCTTTAATTATATGACTAAAAGTATAAATTGCTACTAAATTGTTAGGGAATGATTAGATTAATCATGTTTCCTGACATCAGCATTATTTTTGCTCACTGTGCAGACTCTTCTACCATTTAAAAAAAATTATAGTTGTTCCTAATTTACATTCTGTGTTTCAGTGTTTCCTACAGATGTTCAACAGATACTGCTGGTTAGAAATGATGCTCCTCCAGAACAAAGTGCTGCTGAGGACCAGCAAGAACCAGAACCCCTCCACATAAAGGAGGAACAAGAGGAACTCTGGGCCAGTCTGGAAGGAGAGCAGCTCAATGTGAAGGAGGAGACTGATGACACCATGTTTCCAGTCACTATAAAGAGTGAGGATGATGAGGAGAAACCTCTGGTCTCACAGCTTCATCAACAGGAAATGGAAGACAGAGATGTTCCAACCAGCAACTCAGCTGATTACATGACAACAGAAACTGATAAAGGAACAGAAGCTAGCAAAAACCCAGATCTAAACACTGATGAAGAGACTTCCTTTTCTTCAGAGACTGAAGTCAGTGTAGATGATGAAGAGGATGATGATGTGAATCTGGACTCTGAGCTATCAGACTCTGGGTCTAAAACTGAAGACAGTGGCAATGATCGGAGGGAGAGCAGAGCTTCTGAGTCAGATGGAAACGCTGTCAACACATGTAACTGCTCAGAGTGTGGAAAACAATTTCTCCACAGGAGTGCTCTTCAGATTCACATGACATGCCATTTAAAGAGAAAGTCTACAAGCCGTTTGGTTAATAAGAAATATTTTAGAAAGAAGAAAACTGTAGAGCCACATGGGAATATCCAGGAAAGACTGAAATCATTTAAATGCGATTACTGTGGTAAAATATTTAACACACAAGGTAATCTGAACAGACACATAAGAATCCACACAGGACAGAAGCCTTTTGAATGTGATGTTTGTAAACAAAGATTTAATGAGAAGGGAACTTTAAACTCTCATATGAGAATCCACACAGGACTGAAACCTTTTGAATGTGATGTGTGTAAACAAAGATTTAGTGAGAAGGGAACTTTAAACTCTCATATGAGAATCCACACAGGACTGAAACCTTTTGTATGTGATGTTTGTGGACAAAGGTTTAGTCACAAAGGAACTTTAAATAGACACATGAGAATCCACACAGGACAGAAACCTTTCGTATGTGATGTTTGTGGACAAAGATTTAGTCGGAAGGGAAATTTAAACAGACACACATTAATCCACACAGGACAGAAACCATTCGTTTGTGAACTTTGTGGACAAAGATTTAGTGAAAATGAAACTTTAAACAAACACATGAGAATCCACACAGGACAGAAGCCATTTATATGTGAACTTTGTAAACAAAGATTTGGTCAGAAGTCACATTTAAACTCTCACATGAGAATCCACACAGGACAGAAACCTTTTGTATGTGACGTTTGTGGACAAAGATTTAGTCAGAAGGGGACTTTAAACAACCACATGAGAATCCACGCTAGAGTAAAAACTGTTTAGCCTGTCACATTAAGACTGGTCTTAAAGTGGTACTAAATAACTTTTCTGCAGCTGTGTCTCCGATGGCCGTTGCTTGAACCGGTGTTCTGTTGAAATATGCTAACTTTTGAGATGTGCTACCGATTCTTTCTGTACATGTGCCGTTCTACAGTCTTATCTTCCATAAACAGAATTATTGTTTATTTTTTGTTTCTATATTTTTCCATAAATACATTTTACCTGTCAAATAAATTCTCCCAGTACAGGAATACTAAATATGATGATATTTTTACTTTCTTTGCATTGTCAGAGCACAGGCAAATGTATGGACACACTCGGAGGAGAAGGACCCAACAATGGCCGATAAGGACCCAGAGGGCTTTTATATAGAAAATATCAGGGAAGAATCATAAAAATATGTTTAAATAATTAACATGTCACACTCACCATAAACAAAAATACTGCAGAAACTTCCAATGACATCTCATTATGAAATTCGTACTGTGGCGGCATTTTTCATCAGGGCAGCATAAATCATCAGAACACCACTTCTGGCTGCAACCCGAATTATTGAAATTATGAAGTTATTTATTCTTTTGTAAAGCCATTAGAGGCGTTCATAGTGTCTAATATGAAGCTGAACGTGTTTTTCGGTAAGTATTCACTTAGACAAGTTTCAAAACTGTAACTTAGTTTTAAAAGTTATTTTGTACTAATTTAAAGGGACACGAGAATTAAAATGAAGTTGAAACTGGTTTGTTAATAGTTTTTGGAGCTCAAAAGTATTTCACCAATTTTAGTGGTTCTGAAGTCACATTAAAGAAGCCATTCCATAAAAAAAATATTTTTTTTCTTCTGAGGTTTCTGTCAAATATTTTAGGTCCACAGGTGTTCTTGGTTTCATACTGGGTGTGAAAATGGCACAATAACTTATCTTCCAATTTATATTGATGCAGGTGTTGATTACACCCAAGTTCGAAAAGCCTATTTCTGTGAGCTTACATCTATTTTGCTCATTAATATTCATCAGTTTGTGCAGTTGGGACCACACCTGCAAAGTTAGTGTAGCTGATCAGTAGCAAACTTGGCGGGCCATCAGCTGCGTTGTGTTCTGTGCTCCAGTCCGACTTCCACAGTGCAATATTGCCAAAAATCCTAATTTGAGGGACAAATGGCTTTGGTTTAATTTTGGAGAGACTCCCAGAACTTTTAATACTAATTTAACTTCTTCAGTGCCATTGACATCTATAGATGTCAAACTGAATCTGAACGCTCAGTGCCATTGACGTCTTGACGTTGTGGGTTTTTGAATAATTCTAAGGTGCAACAGGAATCACACGAGCTAGGATGCTAGGATCTCAGCTGCTTCTCCAATTTATTTACAGGTCCCGGGGATGGGATGTGCAACAATTCTTATAATTCACAGTTATCAATCAACCTGATCACCAGCCATTACATCAGAGTGCCATTCTGGTGAACTAGAGGTGTGTAAGACTACAACTCTGCTTCCGTGACAATCCAGGGTCCAGTCCAGGAAGCAGAGTGGTAGTCTTACACACCTCTCTGCAGCTTCTCTGTCGTTACCCTCCCACTTTACTATAGAGACGGTGTCTGCTCAACCACGGTTCAAATTAAATTAACAAATATTTTGTTCTAGAAAAATAAATAATAAAAATCTGATTAAAATAAACACAGTTACTAATATAAAACCTGTAAATAAAACCATTAGATGTGGTTTACTGAATGTTAGATCTCTTTCATCTAAATCTCTGTTAGTTAATGATCTGATAATTGATCATCATATTGATCTATTTTGTCTTACGAAAACCTGCAGCAGGAGGATCATGTTAGTATTAATGAATTAACTCCTTCTAACTACCTTAATCTTCATGTTCCTCCAGCAACAGGTCGAGGAGGAGGAGTAGCAGCTATTTTCCAGTCAGGTCTATTGATTAGCTCTAGACCAGTTACTAGTTATAATTCTTTTGAATTTATGACCCTCAGTATTTCTCACCCAAATTGGAAATCAGAGGAACCTATTTTACTTGTTGTTGTATATCGTCCACCAGGTGCTTATTCTGAGTTCTTGTCTGAATTTTCAGTCTTTTTATCAGAACTATTATTGAAATCTGATAAAGTCATTATAGTGGGAGATTTCAATATTCATGTTGATGTTGAAAGTGATAGTTTGAATATAGCTTTTAATGATCTTTTGGATTCAGTTGGTTTCTCTCAGAATGTAAACAGACCAACTCA